>JAGXOD010000082.1:1302500-1580000 GCA_020368025.1 Brachyhypopomus occidentalis | reverse complement strand
CCATTTCAGACAATGAGGAATCCTGTTATTGTTTGCCAAAGCAGCACAGACTCTGAAGGCCAAAATGGATTCATTATTTCATCAGCAGACTTGAGCAATTTACCCAGAGCCACCGAGGAGGACAGAGACAGGCTTTCAGTCTGGCGACGTTCGGATGCTTGAGGAAGACTCCAACACGGAGCATGAAGGAAGCAGTGCCACGTGCTAAAACTCTGTACTGGTGCGGTGGGCGGGACACGCTGGCCATTTAGACTGATGGGGTGACAAGCCAATCAGGCCAAGAGCCTCCATTCCTGATCACATGCGGGGACCTCGCTGCCCTGACACTGCATTCTCCACGACGACCAGCCAGTTGTGAGTCACACCGGTGTGCTGATGGACCCCTAAGGGAGGTTATTAATCACCAAGGCACACCAACGTGACACCAACGTGACACCAACGTGACCGCGTGTGCCGAGAGCGCCCCGCTGCTGACCAACAAGGCTGCCATTGGCTGGAATGTACAGCGTCCTGCTCTCAGAGCCGTCTGACAGGCTCCGCCCCTGGAGGCTGCATGCGCCTTCTCCCTGGCGACCGCAGAACCGCTGCCCGGAGACCGAAACTCCTCGTCTGGATCGCCGGGCTGATAAAAGCCCAGCGTTATCTGCAGCGTGATCACATGGGCCTCCGCCTTCATGCTGCCGTCTGCGCGCGAGAATTTGGGCGGCCCTGGTCACGCCTCTCTTCCAGTATCTCACGGTCCGCTATCTGATCGGCCAGCGTCCTACGCACAGGCGTAAAGACGCTCATTTTGACATATTGTCTGAGAATTGTGTAAGGAGTGTCTTATCTCAGCGGCACTACAGTGACCTCTGGTCTGTGCAGTCGCACAATTAGGGCCTTTATTTTTAGTCTCTGTTGGATGTTTGCAGTGCAGGCTTCACTTCTCCTCAGTCTGGGAGCCTTTGGGGAAGCTGGACGGGTGCGTATGCAAGGTTTGTGTTTCTGTGGCTTGGAGAAGGAGCTGAGGACGTGAGCGAGAAGCATCCCCACGTGAACTCTACTGTACAAATAAAGAAAAACACAACGCACAATACGAACAAATTAAACTCGTCTTGCATTCTGGCAAAAGCAGCTGTAAACTCAGAGGACATGAGGTGAAGAGGTGAAAAGTTACGGAACAATGACAGAGCTGCGTCCTGTGGTGAGGCCACCCAGCCAGGCTGCTCTGCTGCGCCCGGGACAGGGAGTCACTCCCCAGGAGTGGAGGTGGAGCAGACAGGCGGTGAGGGGGGAGCAGGGAGGAGGAGGTGGAGCTGCAGTGAGCAGGGGGCAAACTGAGGGAGCTGCAGTGTGTAGACCACAAGATCATTCACATCTCTGATCACAAGTCAAAAAGGCAGCATGCTGTTGTCAGGCGGGGGGCCTACCTGACCTGAACCCTGAGTAACACACACACACACACACACACACACACACAGACCTCTGGTGGTTATCGAATGCTCTTTCTGTTGTGGTCTCTGGAGGAACTTCCACACAACTGCCCCAGGGGGTACACACTCTCCTCTCTGATGCACTGCCACACACAGGCCCTCAGCTACAGTATACAGCCAGTGCCCACACCCAACAGCACTACAGCTACAGTATACAGCCAACGGCAACACACAACAGCACTACGGCTACAGTATACAGCCAACAGCACTACGGCTACAGTATACAGCCAACAGCACTACGGCTACAGTATACAGCCAACAGCACTACGGCTACAGTATACAGCCAACAGCACTACGGCTACAGTATACAGCCAACAGCACTACAGCTACAGTATACAGCCAGTGCCCACACCCAACAGCACTACAGCTACAGTATACAGCCAACGGCAACACACAACAGCACTACGGCTACAGTATACAGCCAACAGCACCACGGCTACAGTATACAGCCAACAGCACTACGGCTACAGTATACAGCCAACAGCACTACGGCTACAGTATACAGCCAACAGCACTACGGCTACAGTATACAGCCAACAGCACTACAGCTACAGTATACAGCCAGTGCCCACACCCAACAGCACTACAGCTACAGTATACAGCCAACGGCAACACACAACAGCACTACGGCTACAGTATACAGCCAACAGCACTACGGCTACAGTATACAGCCAACAGCACTACGGCTACAGTATACAGCCAACAGCACTACGGCTACAGTATACAGCCAACAGCACTACAACTACAGTATACAGCCACAGTATACAGCCAACAGCAACACACAAAAGCACTACGGCTACAGTATACAGCCAACAGCACTACGGCTACAGTATACAGCCAACAGCACTACGGCTACAGTATACAGCCAACAGCACTACAGTATACAGCCAACAGTATACAGTATACCCAACAGCACTACAGCTACAGTATACAGCCAGTGCCCACACCCAACAGCACTACAGCTACAGTATACAGCCAACGGCAACACACAACAGCACTACGGCTACAGTATACAGCCAACAGCACTACGGCTACAGTATACAGCCAACAGCACTACGGCTACAGTATACAGCCAGTGCCCACACCCAACAGCACTACAGCTACAGTATACAGCCACAGTATACAGCCAACAACACACCAACAGCACTACGGCTACAGTATACAGCCAACAGCACTACGGCTACAGTATACAGCCAACAGCACTACGGCTACAGTATACAGCCAACAGCACTACAGCTACAGTATACAGCCAACGGCAACACACAACAGCACTACGGCTACAGTATACAGCCAACAGCACTACGGCTACAGTATACAGCCAACACCCACACCCAACAGCACTATGGGATGTCAGGACACTTCCAGTGGCCTAAAACTCAAGTGCCATCATCACGATTCCCAATCACGAGGAAGAGTAGCAAGGTGATTGGTCCACGGTCAACATGGGGCAGGGACCTCAAACCCACATCAGGAACCTGATAGGTCTGCTGTAGCAAACCCAGGCACAATCACCACGACGACGGTGAACATGATCCTATCACACACACACACACACATACACACACACACACACACACAAATAACCCATTCCATGGCGCGAGTGTGAGCTGCTCCCTAGCCCCGCCCCCTGCTCACCTGTGAAGGCATTTGTGGCCGGGAGGTCGGCCTCCTGCATGCTGCTCCTCGAGCCTGCTGTGCGTGCGTGCGCGCGCGCCCCCTCCGTCGTTAAGGGCTCCGGTCCGTCGAGAGCTGTGGGTGGGCACACAGCCGCCACTCTGCCATCATGGCCTCAGGGGGCCATGGCCTTGGGCCTCGGGCTATGTCCCCGCCGCCGGCCCTTGCATGAGCGTCAGTGCAGGCGGGCGGGGTGCAGGGGCGGGGCCTGAGAGAGGAGGGGTCACCCGGGTGGGGACCTTTAGGGTGGCAGGGCGGAAAACCAGCACTGTCCTCCAATGAACCCTATCCCCCCCGCCAGAGCAGGCCGGTCATGGTGGAGACACGGACGGAGGTGGAGAGCGACAGAGAGCCTGAGATCCAGCCAGGTGGACGTGCACGCCCAGGAGGGTGTGGAGGCGCTCTGTCAGATGGTGGAGGTAAAGGTGGAGCTGCTGGCTGCTCCCACGGCTACAGGCTGCTCAGCACTCCAGCATGGCTCCGCTCACAGCCTGCAGGGAGGCACACACACCCCACACACTCACTGGGGTAGTAGGGGGGCGGAGGACTGGTGCTGTAGAGGGAGAGGGAGAGGGAGGGAGAGGGAGAGAGAGAGAGAGGGAGAGGGAGGGAGGGAGAGGGAGAGAGAGAGAGGGAGAGGGAGAGATATGATGCATTAAACCATCCATCATCAGGTTCATCATCGTAGAAATGACAACATGACAAACTAACCAATGACAAAACAGACCGTGTCTATACTAGCAACTCCTGTCTACCGTGATGAAGTAAAGGAACATTCAGATTGCCTTTCATTTACTTACACTCAAACGCACACTCAACCAACTGGGTCAATATATTCCATCAGACCAATGACATGAGCGGTGCACATTTGCATTAAGGAATAAGTCCCACTGCAACTACCCAGCAGCCCTCTGTGTTGGGTACAGCCCCCTGTGTTGGGTACAGGCCCACTGTGTTGGGTACAGGCCCACTGTGTTGGGTACAGCCCCCTGTGTTGGGTACAGCCCCCTGTGTTGGGTACAGGCCCACTGTGTTGGGTACAGACCAAGTGGACTGATGTCCAGGGAAGCTTCACCAAATCCAACCCGCCACTGCAAAACATCAGCACCAGTGGAACCGAGTAGCCGACCAACCGGGTTTCTGAATCAGAAGACATGACTGTGTCTGACAAACCTGCCCGACACCCACACCATGTTCAAGGTTAGGTGAGACCATCCAGGGTACCCTGCCTAACCTCAGGAGACCCAGGTCTGCTGGGCTGCTTCCATACCCCACAGGTCTGTAGGGGCAGGACACAGGTCTGCTAACTACCCCACAGGTCTGTAGGGGCAGGACACAGGTCTGCTCCAGTACCCCACAGGTATGTAAGGGGACAGGTCTGCTCCACCCCACAGGTCTGCTCCAGTACCCCACAGGTAGTACCCCACAGGTCTGTAGGGGCAGGACACAGGTCTGCTCCAGTACCCCACAGGTCTGTAGGGGCAGGACACAGGTCTGCTCCAGTACCCCACAGGTCTGTAGGGGCAGGACACAGGTCTGCTCCAGTACCCCACAGGTCTGTAGGGGCAGGACACAGGTCTGCTCCAGTACCCCACAGGTATGTAAGGGCAGGACACAGGTCTGCTCCAGTACCCCACAGGTCTCTGCTCCAGTACCCCACAGGTCTGTAGGGGCAGGACACAGGTCTGCTCCAGTACCCCACAGGTCTGTAGGGGCAGGACACAGGTCTGCTCCAGTACCCCACAGGTCTGTAGGGGCAGGACACAGGTCTGCTCCAGTACCCCACAGGTCTGTAGGGGCAGGACACAGGTCTGCTCCAGTACCCCACAGGTCTGTACCCCTGCTCCAGGGTCTGTAGGGGCAGGACACAGGTCTGCTCCAGTACCCCACAGGTCTGTAGGGGCAGGACACAGGTCTGCTCCAGTACCCCACAGGTCTGTAGGGGCAGGACACAGGTCTGCTCCAGTACCCCACAGGTCTGTAGGGGCAGGACACTGCTCCAGTACCCCAGGTCTGCTCCAATACCCCACAGGTCTGTAGGGGCAGGACACAGGTCTGCTCCAGTACCCCACAGGTCTGTAGGGGCAGGACACAGGTCTGCTCCAGTACCCCACAGGTCTGTAGGGGCAGGACACAGGTCTGCTCCAGTACCCCACAGGTCTGTAGGGGCAGGACACAGGTCTGCTCCAGTACCCCACAGGGGCAGGACACAGGTCTGTAGGGGGGGCAGGACACAGGTCTGCTCCAGTACCCCACAGGTCTGTAGGGGCAGGACACAGGTCTGCTCCAGTACCCCACAGGTCTGTAGGGGCAGGACACAGGTCTGCTCCAGTACCCCACAGGTCTGTAGGGGCAGGACACAGGTCTGCTCCAGTACCCCACAGGTCTGTAGGGGCAGGACACAGGTCTGCTCCAGTACCCCACAGGTCTGTAGGGGCAGGACCCACAGGTCTGGGGCAGGACCAGTACCCCCCCACAGGTCTGTAGGGGCAGGACACAGGTCTGCTCCAGTACCCCACAGGTCTGTAGGGCAGGACACAGGTCTGCTCCAGTACCCCACAGGTCTGTAGGGGCAGGACACAGGTCTGCTCCAGTACCCCACAGGTCTGTAGGGGCAGGACACAGGTCTGCTCCAGTACCCCACAGGTCTGTAGGGGCAGGACACAGGTCTGCTCCAGTACCCCACAGGTCTGTAGGGGCAGGACACAGGGCTGCGCCAGTACCCCACAGGTATGTACAGGACAGGTCTGCTCCAGTACCCCACAGGTCTGTAGGGGCAGGACACAGGTCTGCTCCAGTACCCCACAGGTCTGTAGGGGCAGGACACAGGTCTGCTCCAGTACCCCACAGGTCTGTAGGGGCAGGACACAGGTCTGCTCCAGTACCCCACAGGTCTGTAGGGGCAGGACACAGGTCTGCTCCAGTACCCCACAGGTCTGCTTAGCTGCTTCATGTGTGTGCAGGAACCAGCACATCCTCTGCATCGTTGCAGTTCCACACGGCTCACAGACCTGCAGGAGTATCAGCCCCACATCTGAGGGAGGCAACTGCCTCCAGCGTGCAGGTGGTCTGCCTCGGTGGATGGGTGACGTGACTGGTGGGGGGGGGTCTGTCTCCGCCAGGCTGGTGAAATCGGGCAGCGCTGCACTCAGCCCACGACCACAGCCAGGGCTCCCAATCAACTGCAACATGCCGCCTGCCCGCCAAGGTGAGACATCCCCTCACCCGAGAGATCGACAGGAGGGTGGAGGAGGGAGGGAGGGGGGGTGTGGAAGCAGCAGTGAAGAAAACAGGATGAGTGGTGGTGACAGCAGGAGAAAGGGTAATCTTGGTTTTGCACTGAAAGGGTAATCTTGGTTTTGCATTGAAAGTATCTGCAGCTCGCTCATTAATCAACGTCAGAGTAAAAGAGGCGGCTCGCCTGTCCCCAGCAGCACTGCGCAGGTTTCCAACAGGTACTGTAGCTCAGAGCGGCAGGCAGGCGTGGGTGAGCAGCACCACCCACCCAGCAAGCTGATGCGCTGGCTTCAGCATCCCTCACTAGGGGGGGGGTGTTGGACGTGTCGGGGGCCGTGTCCACGGGTCACGTGGGCTTGTCGGAGCAGACGTGGGAACAGTCACCTCCCCGGAGCGGCACTCAGGACCATTACTCATGAGGAGGAGGACTGGCTCCATAAAAAGTCTGGTTTGCGCTTTTTCTTTGACAGAGTTGGTGGGTTTTATACAGAGAGCATTTTTTTTTCTTTTAGCGTGGGGAAAAAGTGTAAAGGGACGTGTGTACTGATTACAGTGTTCATCGTGTGCGTGCTTCACTGTGGCCATTATAAACGCTGTAAAGACGTGTGTGTAGTCCTGTGTTATGGTGCATTATGTCATGAACCTTACTGGAAGATTCTGGTGCATGGACAGAGTAGCTGAGAAAACGGCTGAGACATAGCAGTAGCTCAGAGATCACGTGAGACCACCGAGATACGAGTAGCTCAGAGATCACGTGAGACCACCGAGATACGAGTAGCTCAGAGATCACGTGAGACCACCGAGATACGAGTAGTTCAGAGATCACGTGAGACCACCGAGATACGAGTAGCTCAGAGATCACGTGAGACCACCGAGATACGAGGAGAGAGTAGCTCAGAGATCATGTGAGACCACCGAGATACGAGTAGCTCAGAGATCACGTGAGACCACCGAGATACGAGGAGAGAGTAGCTCAGAGATAACGTGAGACCACCGAGATACGAGGAGAGAGTAGCTCAGAGATAACGTGAGACCACCGAGATACGAGGAGAGAGTAGCTCAGAGATCACGTGAGACCACCGAGATACGAGGAGAGAGTAGCTCAGAGATCACGTGAGACCACTGAGATACGAGGAGAGAGTAGCTCGGCTCAGAGATCACGTTACACCTCCATCACGGCTGATCCTTCCGCACACGTTTGAAAATCATTAGAAAAGTTCAACTGGGAGAAACCCTAACTTGTTAATACTCAAGACTCCTGGTAGGGGCGAAAAAGGGTTTAACTGGGGAACTGAACGCTGGTGACGTTTCTAGAAAAGCCCAGTCTGTTTGTGAAGGCCGCACTGAGATTTCAGTTGCAACACCATGGACACACTAGGCACTGATCCCGGCATCTCCGAAGTAAAGTTCCCTTTCCTGTGGTTTTCGGTGTGGTCTAACCAAGGCTGCGTGCTCAGTTTGGAGACAGCAGAAGACAAGCGACTTCGGAAGAGCTCACAAACTCTGCAGAGACGCCTGTTGCCAAGGGAGCGAACCCCTCATACTGGGGGAAACGCTCTCCACAAAATCTCCTTTTTTTTGGCATGTTTTGAATTGCAGCACTCACACAGCTCTGTGTAAGGGCGTAAACATGTTTAAGGTAAAGCTGCTTCCTGAGGCCTCCAGACCCTATATATGACTTTATTAATCACAGCAGTAATCAGACCTCCAAACAAAGTAGTACATGCACAACAGCAAGTAAACTGGGAAAATAAAGGCAAGGGTGCACACACACACGGGCACACACACACACACACACACACACACGGGCGCACACACACGGGCACTCACACTTAAATGATACTGATGCCTTCTTAAAGCATTGCATTGCTTAAAAGCATTAAAGCATTGACTTGGCACCATACATACACAAGCTGGAGTCATTCAGCAATGGCTTACGTACATGTGGCCACACACACGCTCACGTCTGCCCCCACGCAGGTGCCCACACACACACACACACACACGTACTAACACGCAGACCCACGCCCATGCACGTGGCCCACACACACACATCCCAACACGCAGACCCACGCCCACGCACGTGGCCCACACACACACACACCAACACGCAGACCCACGCCCATGCACGTGGCCCACACACACACACGAAAGCGGCTGTGTTGTAAAAACACTGGGGTACTCTGCGGGACAGGTAGGGGTTTCTATGCTACAGGTCTCCGTGGCGATGGAGGTGGAGGAACAGGCGGGTCACCGAGAGGCGCGAGAGAGGGAGGGAGGGAGAGAGAGAGAGGGAGGGAGGGCCGGCAGACCTGGCAAGGCGTGACCGAGCGTCCGACTGCCAGACTGGAGCAGGAACAAAGGCCACCAGCAGGAGGAGGAGAGGAGAAGGTGGCAGCTCTGTGAGGAACCGCAGAAGAACACGGGCGAGCAGGGGGGCGGTTGGGCGAGCGGGGGGATAGGGGGGCCAGGGGAGACGGCACCCTGCCGAGCGCAGACAGATCGGAGCGCTCCGAGCCTTCACTGGCTACGGGAGGCTGTCGCACACACGGCCCATCAGCCCATCAGCATCACTGGGTCCTCCGCCAATGACGGGCACCTCTTACGCACAGGGGCCCTGTGGGACAGCTGGACAAGACGGGGCGGTGTTACCGTGGAAGTAACGAGGAGCGAAAACTGCGAGCATTCCTCGCCTTAATATAATTCAGAATATTGTAGAGAAATACAACCGATCAGTGAGGAGAACTACTACAAAGGAATAAATACTGTAGATATGTGAAGGCGCAGTAATTGCCACCCTGCATGCTTTCTGCGCCTCCCTTCGCCAAAATAAAAGCGCAAGAGTTCCCTGTTGCAGTGCTCGGTGAAGCCGGACGGAGCGTCCACAGACCCGCCCTTTAGAGACCCTCCCCTCTACTGACCCTCCCCTCTACAGACCCGCCCCTCTACAAACCCGCCCCTCTACAGACCCTCCCCTCTACAGACCCGCCCCTCTACAGACCCTCCCCTCACGTCCTCCAGGACAGGCCAGACAACTGGGACCTGTGTGGCTGCTCAAGCATCCTGTGCTTGTGAAATATGCTCTCCACCACCACAGGACGACCCAGCCCCACCCACTCTGAGCCTCCAGGCAAAGGCGGCTAGATTTGGATGTAAACTCCAGTGGTGTTTGATGGAATCCATGAAGCCATGACAAAGATCCTCAGAACACACCAGATCGGCGCCGCACTTTCTAGTGGGATTAGGTTCTACACTGAATGACCTCGACTCTACTTATGCCAAATCCACCTTTATGCCTAAACGCTCTGCTTTGGTCTCACACTACCAGAGACCTTAATTAAGATTCCAGCGATATTTAGTGAACTTCATTCACGTTTTCCTGCTTTGTTTGTGCTTTGAAAACAGCAGAGACTTTATGGTAAGCCCTTCTGAAAAGGTTGTTTACATCCAAGGAGAGCTTCACTCCAGTTGTAGAGGCCTGCTGACCCCAGCATGCAACAGAACGTCCCACCGTCCCAGCGGACCTTGCGTGAAGTTTTACTTCCACCAAACTCATTGGGATCTTTTTCCAGGCAGGGTCATCAGAGCTGAAGCATTTTTCAAACGTAATTACTGCACTAATAGATGGGTCTTCTCAGCCATCCAGCAAAGGCGTTCAGTGCAGTCTTCTGTTTGCATGCACTTTAATTATCCTGATATTAGTGGATGTTTTGCAGGCTTATGGCCTGAGTGTAACATCAAGCAAATCAATCAAAATGTATTCAAATAGCGCTTTTTACAACAGTTGTTGCCACAAAGCAGCCTTACAAGTGTCCGAGTCCAGGCCCCCAGTGAGCAAGCCAAGGGCAACAGTGGCAAGGAAAAACTCCCTAGGAGCCTGAGGAAGAAACCTTGAGAGGAACCAAGACTCGGGGGGGGGGGGGGGGACCCATCCTCCTCTGGCCGACGCCGGTCACCATGACAACAGTAATTAAAGAGATACGTAAACAAAGAAGTGATGGGAATGATGAATAGTTCTAGTCTTTGTGTGTATTTATATACGTGTTCTCTATGTAACTCTTATTCTTAAGAGTCCTAGACTTCTTGATAGTCAGTAATAGTCCAGGGCCGTGGAGATGCAGCCGTAGCAGGGGAGGATTCGGGGTGGTGAGAGGGGCCAGGGTAGTGGGTTGGGCAGGAGGTGGCAGACCCAGGGTGGATAGCAGGAAAGGCTCGTCTCTCCTCGTCTCAGTATTTCTCGGGTAGGAGGGCAGCCATTGGGAAAAGGAGGGACAATTAGCTCTGTATGGGATAAGTTGGACAAAGGAAATTGAAACATTTCTGGAATGTGGCAGCATCTCCGGCAATTAAATGATTACAGCCCAGCTAAAGGGCAGAACCAGAAGGTAACAGACTTGGGAGCATCCTGAGACACTGGCATCCATCCACTACACCGTCAACAAACTTGAGTGACCACGTGCAGTGAAAGGATGACAGCACCAGCGCCAAAGTTTGCCATAAAACCCTTTGTCCATGAACCCCTGGATCTGTAACCTTATCTAAAGGGGCACATTCATTACCAAATGCCAAACTAAATAAGTAAGTTTTCCACCTAGACTTAAAGATTGAGACTGTGTCAGACTCTCGGACACATTCTGGAAGGTTATTCCATAGTTGGGGGGCCTTATAAGAAAAGGCTCTTCCCCCTGCTGTTACCTTATTAATTGTTGGAACTAATAAGAGGCCAGCACCCAGTGATCTTAGTGGATGTGGGGGTTCATAATAGGAAATAAGATCTTGGAGGTAGTCAGGAGCAAGTCCGTGCAGTGATTTACAGGTCCAAAGAAGAATTTTAAAATCAGTACGGAATTTAACTGGGAGCCAATGCAGGGCCGATAACACTGGGCTGATATGATCAAATTTCCTAGTTCTAGTTAGAACTCTGGCTGCGGCATTTTGAACTACTTGAAGTTTATTTATATTCCTATTTGAGCATCCTGACAGTAACGAGTTACAATAATCTAATCTGGAGCTAACAAAGGCATGTACTAATTTTTCTGCATCATGCTGGGATAATGCATTTCTTAACTTGGCAATGTTATGGAGATGTAGAAAAGCTATCCTAGTAGTATTATCTATGTATTTATCAAATGATGGGTCAGAGTCGAGTATGACACCGAGATTTTTGGCTACTGAGCCAGGAGTAATGGGGTAGTCTGCGAGATTTAGCATTAGATCTGATATTTTCTGTATTGTGGCTTTACGCAGGCCTCAATTTTTCCTAATCTGGATTTGTCATCAGGTTTGGCTGATATATAAAGTTGGGTGTCATCTGCATAGCAGTGAAAGTTGGCACCATGTTTGTTTATAACTATTCCCAATGGTAACATATATAATGTAAATAATAGTGGTCCTAGGATGGAGCCTTGTGGGACTCCGTATTTCACTTTTGTGCGTTTAGAGGGAATATTATTGAGCTCTTCAAACTGATAGCGATTGGTTAAGTAAGAATTAAACCATGAAAGGGCTGTACCCGAGATTCCAACCTAGTTCAGTGCTGTGGTGGCGACTAAATCCGGACTGGAACTTTTCAAATATGTGGTTCCTGTGCAGATATAAGCATAACTGTTGGGCCACAGCTGTTTCTATGATCTTGGATATAAATGATGGGTTTGAAATGGGTCTGTTACTGGATTTGGTTTCGTGACCGCTAATTTACAGGATTTGGGCATGAGACCTATTGTAATGGATGAGTTAATTACAATAGTTAATAGAGTTAGTTAATTACCATTAGAAGAGGTTCAGTCACAACTGGTAAAACCTTTTTTAATAATTTTGGGGGAATCGAGTCTAATGTGCAAGTAGTAGAATTTAATGATGAACATATTTTCTCCAATTCTGGTTGTGGGAGTGGATGAAAAGCTTCAAGCGTTTCTTCTAATGCAAAATTTTGTTCACTTTCAACCAGTCCAGATGACAGACCAGATGGATTACCTATAAAAGGATTTATATTTAGTCTACTATTCTCTATTTTATTATCAAATAAATCCATAAAGACATTACTAGTTAGGTTCCCTGGAATCTGAGGTTCTGCGCCTGTTTGATTTTTTGTACATTTAGAAATTTATTGCTGAAAAGAAATTTAGGATTGTTTTTATTATTCTCAATCAGTGCGGCTAAGTATGCTGAGCGTGCTTTAGTGAGTGTCCTTCTGTTCTCAATAAGGTGATCCTTCCAAGCACAGTGGAATACTTCCAGCTTAGCAGATCACCATTTCCGCTCTAATTTACGTGCTATTTGTTTTAAGTTACGAGTTTGGTCGGTGGACCACGGGGCGAACTTTTTAAGTCTGGCCTTTTTATATTTGAGAGGAGCTACTATATCTAGAGCTGATCTACAGGTGTTCTCCAAGCAGTCGGTAAGACCAATTCCTCTGGATCTGATGGCGAGTAGGTTAAAGTCGTTAAGTCTGGGAGGGTTTCAATGAACTGTGTTGAATTTATCGAGCGTTTTATACAATGCCGAGGAGACATTCAGGTTAAGATGTAGCTCGAATGAGACTACAGTGGTTGGAGACTGCTGCGGTGTGCGGAAGCGTATTTATCTCATCTACGTCGGTACCCAGCGTCAACATTAAATCTAGAGTATGATTGTGATGAGTAGGTCCCGTTACATGTTCTGTAATGCCGACAGAGTTCAATAATGAAGTAAAGGCCCTATTCAGCGGATCCTCCGCCTTATGTTAAAAGTCTCCTACCATTATTATTTTGTCACTGCATAACCCGCTAAATTTGCTACAAAATCGCTGAAAACGTTCATAAAGTCTGAGTAGGGCCCTGGCGGTCTGTACACATTAGTAATGTGTACATCACATTTACATTACAAGCGAAACAGGAAATTCTCAATGACCACTTAAGTGTGTATCGTTTCTTTTTAGTTCAGTTCCCTTGGTCTGATCCAAACAAGAAAATAATGCACTGTTACATTTTAGTCCTGGTTTGCTTAGTAATCACTCACAAATCTACAATCGAACCAAATAAAACTAATAGTTTATTATTTAAAAAATAGTTAAGAAAAATAAATAAATAAAAAGTACCGTAAGACACGCCTATGATGTAGCCTGTGAGCTTAATGGACATACCAGGACTACATAATACCTGCTGGTATTTTTACCATCTCAAAACACAGCACGGTGGAAAAGCGGATAAAGGAGTCAAAACAATGGCAGAAATTCCTCCGCCGCACATACCGCAGAGCGAACACTGAAGAGACAGCGGCGTGTGTGCGGACTGTACCGAACCGCAACGCCAAACAGCGCTTTGGTTAGTGCTCTCTGCTCTCCATCGCACCATGTGACACCACTATATGTGTTTGGTTCGTGCAGAAGTTTCCAGATTTCCTCTGGAAGTGTTTATATTTCAAACGCATCGCATCAGAGTTTGTTTAGAAACAGACCAAGGCCTTCCTGGTACAGCGAGCTCAGTCCGTTTATTCGGTGCGGACCAGAGTTTGAAGGGAAGCGTTCAAAATCACAATAACGAACCGCACGAACTGAGCAATCGCAGTTTTACTTGAACCGAAGCTCCTGAGTCTGAACACACCCCAAGAGCTTCTAATGACCCCGGTGTGATGGGTCAGATATGAATAGCAATGTGTGTCAGTGTTGCTCATAAGAATCTCTACCTCTTATTTCTCGTCCCAAACCTGCTCCCAACCCAAACGCAGAAACAAAAGCAGATGGCGGATTTTGCTTTCTGACACTGTAATAAATGATGAAATGCATAGTTTGAGATGCTGCAGATTACAGTAGTGGGTATTTTTGAGGAGAAGGGACTATTTTAATCGCTCTGTGTAAGGATCCGTGTCCACGTGTGAGCCCGGCTCCAGTGCTGAGCTCAGACGCCCTATTAACGGAGCACGTCAGTTTATGGGTTTTGTGGGTGAGGCCAACCTACAGCACTGGAACACCCAAACTAGGCCAGGCGGTACAGTACGAGCGTCAGGGCCCTGTGACAGCCCCGGTGAGGTTCCTGCCTGAGGAACCCTGACACACTGTTCCAGCTCCGTAGAGCCTCCTCGATGGGAAGACAGCTAGCCACAGAGACGAGGGCTGCGTGCTCTTCACAGGACAGCCATGACACCCCCCACCCCCTAGCACCCCCACCCGCCACACCTGCCACACCCCTACACCAAGCTTCACGGCCAGCACGTGCACATGGGAACTTTCTAGAACTTTCCTGGTTTTTAAGTTATCTGGCATTGAAGAATAAGAACTGTAGGGAGACTCTGTACTCTGCACTTCAGTCTCACTGGGAACCTGAGGGCCTGTGGATCTCCGAACACGCCTCAGTCCCTCAGCAGAAGCTCAACTCGAGCTCAAAAGAGACAGAGAGCGAGAGAGAGCAGAGGCTGTAGCTAAAACGCCGTCTCTACACCTCAAACAAGGCCTCCATTACGGCCCACTCACTTCGCACCTCACGGCTACAAATCAGATTCAATATTTGAAGAGGAGTATGAGGAAGGCCTACAAGATCCAGCTGCACTGTTTGTCACAGGATCAGTTTCAACTGGATTCATCATAGAAACATAGAGAGAGAAATGTGATCCTGACAGAATGCCGAGTGCCTTGTTTCTCTCACACACACACACACACACACTCCTGTTCCCTGTAATCTCAAATCAGCTCGTGAAGCTCCAGACAAATCAATGAGAAGCTCCTCAGGACGCCTCCCTGCTGCGTCTAGACGGCGAGACCTTTGGCTGAGCGCATGTGACCAAGGTCACGAGGTGAAGACGAACATACGTGGTGACCCAGCCAGGAACAGCAGCGCAGGAAGAGGAAGTGAGCAGACAGCCGTGTCACACCTGCTAATGAGAAGCAGAATGCTCACCGTGCACACGCTCACCGCGGTTACACGACTTCACCTTCAGAACCCAGCACACCTACATCCAAACACAGACGCACAGTGTGGTGCCGCTAAACACCGCAGCAAATGTAAACAAGGTTCTTTGTTACATAAACAGAAGAATTATGCTAATGATCTTACATTGCAGTTTATTTTACCTCAGTTCATCACAGCAGCTTCCAAAAAAAGACCATTTCCAAAGAAAAGCTGGAGCTCTTAAATTCCAACAATATTTACCAAATAACTAGAGCTCAACACTTCATGGACGTTTAAAATGAGGCTCCACAAGTTCATACTGGGTTTGTCTTTTTGTCTGTCCTGCAGTCCGGCCCATGTCAGGCCACACACTGGAGCCCTGCTTACTGCTGCACTCTGGACGCTCTGCACCATCATCATCCTCACCGCCCTCCCAGTACTTCAACAACCAGCCCTTCATGCCCGCCGCGGGGGTGGGGGGGGGATTTCGCTAAGCTTCACTAAGACGTGTGGCGTGTCCTTCTAGCCCTGTGGAACTGTGGAGAACGACGAGGTGCGTTCGGCAGGGTCAGCGTTCCCATGGACGCCAAACTCGCCCCGACACCCATTTGAATGACAGGAAACGGATTACTGGTACCACGCAGCCCGTTAGTGGTCCAGTCAGTCATGTGGGATCAACGTGTTTCTGAACTCTGAGGTCTGGGGATTGGGGAGGGGGGGTAGGTACCAAGGCCAAACTGGGTTCAGATGAAGAGATGATCTCTGCAGATATGTGCATTGTTAAAATATAAAAGAGAGAGAAATACAAAGGGAGGTTAGTTAACCTTACTCAACTCATCTTAAAGGGGGAGTTGCGTCCAAGCAATCAAGAAATGTGTGTATGTGTGTGTGTGTGTGCGTGCGTGCGTATGTATGTGTGCGTGCGTGTGTGTGTATGTGTGTGTGTATGCGTGCGTGCGTGTGTGTATGCGTACGTGTGTGTACGTGTGTGTGTGTGCGTGTGTGTGTGTGTGTGTGTGTGTGCTGGGTCGGCGTCCGGCTGCAGCAGTCCGTGTTGGCAGCATCAGAGGGCGGCGTTGCAGGCCAGGCTGGCACTGCCGTCTCCAGCACCGGAGCAGGATTAGAACCTCCCCAGGGCCCGGCGAGCCTCCATCTGCCAGCCCAGAGAGGGAGCTGAGCAGGAGCCCCGTCCCTGCGAGCATGTCTCCGCCATATGGCCCGACTCTCAGAACCTCCGTGAGAATCTGGGGCTGGATCAGGGAAGCCTCGGAACGTACCGGCCTGCGACTGTCGGACACGGCAGGCTGACGGCACCACGTGCAGTCTCATCATCCATCATCAGGTTTGAGCCTCAGGTCTTTCGCAGGTACAAATATTTCCTCTATGCAAGAGGTATTCAAACCTGGACCTCAAATCCAAACCAGGTCCTACGTTGCTGTTATTCTGGGCGCACAGAAGAAAATAAAGCTGCCGAATGCATGAAAACTGAGCAGCCGTACGGTTGGTTAAACGATGAGTGTAACTGTACTTAATGTAACGGGTTGGCCTCTGACATCACACCTGGGTCAAAGGTCAAAGGACAGAACCTTTCCAGCCATGATCCATTCTGAAATATTTTTAAAACTCTCAAAGCTCAAAGGAAAATGCGGAATACGGAATATCAGCGCGCGAGCCGGAGTGCTAACGCAGCAGGACGGGTGAAGCGCACCTGAAGCGTCTCCTGGACAACACCTGTCCCGGTCCGCACCGGGCCGCCACATCCGCACAGAGACGGGCGGCTTGGCACGCGACGTCGGACGGACAGACGGATCTCTGTGAGACAGGAAGCTCCTCCCGAGGAGCAGCCGAGCCCAGTGTGCTCCCGACGCCAACCGCTAACCCGGCGCCAAGACCAGGGAGCAGAAGCTAATGTGCGCCATGGCTGTGTCTCAAATATCAAGCAGTGGAATATCAACACAGGACCCAACACTCCCAGACCCCTTTCAGCTATAAAGCCGTTATGCTGAGTCGTTATGGCCATTCGGCAGCCCGGTAACAGACTAAATAGCTGGTCTTTGTGGGCACAGAGGTGATGTAAATGAGAGCTCAGACTCCAGGGAGAGGATGTTGTTACGAGACAGCGACAGTGAGGTGGTGAGCCCCCCCCCCCAGCCCGGCGTACCGATTACATGTCTGCCACCGTGCTCCAAGTGCCACCCCAATATCGGGTACACTTGGCACGCTGCCATGGCTACAGCACTGAGGTGCCACTCAGCGCGACACGTCAGGGAGACGGCAGTGTCTCCACAGCAACAAGACTGCACAGAGTTCAACACCCCAACACCAGAAGACCTGCCACACTGCCTTACCAAAACCTCCCCACCAACACCGGTGATAATGGAGGGGTTTTTACCTGGCACGCAGCATTAAAACACAGGTTTGCTTTTAGTCCAAGCCACCTTATTAAACATGCTCGTTGTTTTCCACCAGCATTTTTTAAATGACACAACTGTGCTGACAGCTTTAGTACGGAGAGACGGAGAAATGGATCACTCCTCTGCAGATTGCAGCTGGATCGATTGTGTAAGCCTTAAAACTCCCAGATTAATCGACTTTCGCAAAACATGGCAAGACACAAGAAGGCTTGCACTTGGAACACGTCTGCAGTAACTGTAGCATAGATGCGAGTTTTGAAACCACTTCCGCCTGTTACAGGACCTGCCTTCCCTTTGTAACTTTCTGCATAAAACAAGTCAATAAACCCTCCCAAAAAGCACGGTGCGATTTCTTTTCTTGCTCTCGGTATGACACGCGCCACCTTGCCAGGTAAAACAAAGCTTCCGAACTTCCTTTAAACTATTCGGACTGCACCTAAACTTTGGAGCTGAAACGAGTGGCCACCGGGGGGTGCTGCGCACGCACCTCAGGACAGTTCAGCAGCTCGTTAAAGGAGAGCAGTGTTGTGTTGTCTGGCAGTACCCGACAACACCGTGTCTGTGTACCACAAGTAGGCCAGTGCCTGCAGCGCGCAGGAAAGGGCACAGTGAGATGTGTCTGTAGCCATGGCGAAGGCTGGTCACGACAGCCCTGGGCAACACACTCGCTCCAAGTTTGGGTACAGTGAGCTGGCAGGCCCCCATCTACCAAACACACACGGCCTCCCAAAGAGGCTGAGGGACTTCCAGTTCCAGGAGGAGCCTTGGATATATACTATAGACACAGAGAGGGGGGTAAATGCTGTCAAATAAAGGGGCACTGAAAAATTAGCACTTCCATGTCACAATCTAAACAAGAAACAAGAGGCAGAAAGTGGAGACACTTCAAATTTACTAGTAGTCCAAGTAGACAACAGTGTACATGTGTGGCAAAACCACAATAATATTTACCCCCGTCTCAGAAGCCAGGATCAATTCATTCATTCGTAACTGTAAACCTTTAACAGGCAGCAGGGTTCCTGTTTAGTTGCCATCTGTACTACACACACAAATGAAAGAGAAGGTAGACTAGAGCAAGTGTACTACAGCAAGTGTACTAGAGCCTGTGGACTAGAGCAAGTGCACTAGAGCCTGTGGACTAGAGCAGAACTGCTGTCTGCCCATTCAATAATAATGAACAAAAATATACGAGGTCAGCTAGTCTGCCAACGTTACGACTGGAACCAGGTCACCCAGGTTAAACTATAAAACAGTACATAATGTGACCCAGGTTAAACTATAAAACAATATACAAGGTAACCCAGGTTAAACTATAGAACAGTATATAAAGTAACCCAGGTTAAATTATAAAATAGTATATAAAGTAACCCAGGTTAAATTATAAAATAGTATATAAGGTAACCCAGGTTAAACTATAAAATAGTACATAAGGTAACCCAGGTTAAACTATAAAATAGTACATAATGTGACCCAGGTTAAACTATAAAACAGTATACAAGTTAACCTATCTTAAACTATAAAACAGTATATAAGGTAACCCAGGTTAAACTATAAAATAGTACATAATGTGACCCAGGTTAAACTATAAAACAGTATATAAGGTAACCTATCTTAAACTATAAAACAGTATATAAGGTAACCCAGGTTAAACTATAAAACAGTACATAATGTGACCCAGGTTAAACTATAAAACAGTATATAAGGTAACCCATGTAGCTGTCTACATTTTGCTAAAAAATGATTTTTAATTATGTGTAGATAGGGTAATGCAAAATATTTCTAGTGTTGGACAAGGTTGCGAACTAGTTGACTGCAGTAATGGTAGGAGTGCTTGGTTAAAAAGAGACAGATCAGCCAGGCTGGTGAGTTATATCGCCAAACCGTATTCAACTCCATCCTGACTCCCGGCTGAGCATCGATAGTGGTTCAGCTTTCATCCCAACCAGCCAGCGGGCAGATTAAAGTAAGATGGTCCCATTAACTTTTCATCCCATATAAACCAGTTAGGCGTTCACATCACTACACATCAGCAGGGACAGCACACATCTGATTCACTCTGAAATAACAAGTCCGGTGTCGAGAAACGGACTTACCTCTTAAAAAGAGTAATCACAAGACAGCAAATTATGCGACCGTGAGGAGAAAATCTGACTGCGCCCGCTGGTTTGTGATGGTTCTGTAGCAGTGACCTGGATTTCACAGACACGACACAGCGTAAAACATAATCGGGGCACGGAGCCGTGAGCAGGCAAGACCATGGCGGACAACGGACGACTCTTCAAAGTAAAAGTCCTGAAACGGTCTCTTAAAATTCATTAACCGAACGCATTCTAAAAACGATCGCACTTATAGTGTGTCGTGTATGATTAAATAAAAAGTTAATTTATAATGAATCAAAGTACAGACTCAATACTGCGAATGTAAATTATATTAAAGAACTTAAACTATTACAATTTTCAGTAGTGTTAAAATTATTTTGTCTATAATACAATAGTTTGTAAATACTTTATACATTACATTTTTAGTTTCATGGAACGCCAAGAGTGGATGAAAGATATATGGCGCCCTCTAGTGAAACTATGGTATATATTGTTTCTATACCGTTGCAGACAAGACTGCGCATGTTTTTGAAAAATATGGGAACATAGAGATGTGTCCTGTCCTCGACTACAGAGATAAACAGCTTCGCTGTGAAGAGGGTTCAGCTCAGAACAGGTCCAAATGAGTTTGTAATCTCTGACCAGTATGCTGTATATAGGGTGTGAGTTCATGACAACTAGGGTTGCCAGTGAACAAATGTAAGCAACAACATGCACAGTGGAAGTGAATACCAGTACTAGAGATTAGTGAAGAGATTAGTGAAAAAAATTACAATGATGCCTTTAGGTCTGTATGATTCAGTCAGTTAACGTTGTTACACTTGAACAGTCATTTTACAAAGAATCAAGTGAAAGAATCATACACTGTGTGGTACTCACTATAGGCATAGACAAGTGTGGTACTCACTATAGGCGTAGACAAGTGTGGTACTCACTATAGGCGTAGACAAGTGTGGTACTCACTATAGGCAGAGACAAGTGTGGTACATTTCCTTAATACAACACACATAGTTTTGCTTACACTCCACAAACTAGTGCTGTACAATCTCAGAGAATTATAGGACCCTATGAATGAAAAACATAGTTTAAGATATGTGTATGGTGGTGAGTATTCTCAGTCTTCAGACGTACCATCGTAAGCAGACATGTGCAGACTACCTGTAATGGCCATAGGAGTAAACAGAGACAATCAGTGTTTTTTTGGTTTGTTTGTTTTTTCAGTCGTAGCTTTATTTGAACCCTAAGTGGCACACAGCCGACATACACACTCCTCTCCTGCAGAGTCCTGGAGAGGCAGAAGCAGCTCTCGCTCCACATCCAGATGGACGACCCTGTAACTTGAGCTGGATGAGCCCTACGGTTCCGCTGCAGAGTGTCCCACAGTCCCGCCGCCCGTCCCGTCCCGTCCCGTCCCGCCGTGGAGCAGGCGTGTCTCCCCAGAGAGATTCAGAACTTGTACATACAGTGTGAACATGTCTTCCGTTCTGTGGAGACCTGTACAACAGTTTGGCATTTACGTTCCAGTAGCAATTCGGTGCAGCCCAGTCCTGCTCCTCCTGCTCCTGCTCCTCCTCCTCCTCCTCCTCCTGCTCCTCCTCAGCGTAACCCCGCGGTGCCGTGCAGACCCCACGGCGAGGCCCACTGCCAGCGCCGCCGTCCGATCCTGCCGTTTCCATCAAACCGACCCACCGAGTTCCCCATAGGCCCATAGTGCCACAGTGGGAGTGGGCGGAGCCTAACGGCATCCCAGCATCCCCTGACAGCACAGAGGCCAGCGGCGGTGGTGCCATGACTGGGCCGGCCGCCGAGGAGCACGGGAGTCCTGCGGAAGCTTCCCCTGCGTGGGGCCCCGGGGAAGGGGGCGGGGCTAGTGAGGCCGTACCCGGCCCAGCTTCAGCCTGGCCTGGTCGATCACGTCCAGCAGGTTCTTGGCGTCCACGGCCAGCGCGTGAGCCGCCGTCAGCATCTGCTTCTTGTAGTCCTGCTGGAGGCTGGTCATCACGTACTGCTGGGCCAGCTTCATCTTGTTGATCAGCTCAGCCAGGTCAGAGTTTAGCAGCTTCTGAGCCATCTCCACCTACCGGCCAGGAACCCGTCATTAGCAACACTACTGTGTACTCGTCATTATAAGATGCCACAACAATTAACACTGCTGTGTTATAGTGAGCACTTCTGTAGATGTGTAAGCTGCCAGTAAATATATGGGGAACGGGCACGTTTGTGTGTGTGTGTGTGTGTGTGTGTGTATGTGTGTGTGTGTGTGTGAGAATCCGTAGTACCTCTCGGTGTGTGTGAGGTGGTAATAATGGGATCGTCTCATCCACTGTGGCTAGCAGATTCCTCAGTGCTAACCCAACTTCCTGAAAACAAGTATGATTTTAACACTACAATTTAACACTTTGGTTATGTCATACAATTATGTACAAATCATTTTGCCGAACAAACTATAACTTGATGTTATGCAGTTCATATGCAGAAGTTCTGACATGATAAAATAATACAGTAGTGAATTATTTTGAATAGTATGTATGAATGAATACTAAATGTTTCAAACATGGTATTATAATAAGTCCTCCTCTGTCCTTCTGTCCACATCCTCATAGTGTCATAGTGGCTTCTGCTATGGGCCCGAGACACACACACACACACACACTGGGCCAGACCTGCTTCAGCAGCTCCACACACACACTGCACGCATCTTAACATCTGCTTTACATCTTTGCCTAGATAACTAAAACTAAGGTGCAATTCATCACAAACTGCTCATATAAATGGACAGTAGCACAGATGTATAATCCACAATCATACAGTATGAAGCCACCATATAACTTGAGTTGAAGTTTGTACATTCACACCATACCTTCACCATTGGCACGTACTCCTCTGGAGGAGCTGGCTGGATTTTGCTGGACATCTCAATCACAGCCTTCACCAGAGCTGTGACATTCTCATAGACTTTATCATTGGAGCGGTCCAGATTAGCTGTAGGTGGAGAGCTAATCTCCTGAGGCTGGATCTGAATTACCATAAAGGAAAAAAATAATAAATTATACAAAAACGCTTAAAGTGCACTGAACCAAAGTGGTAATACTGTGTTCTATTACATTACTTCTGCTGTAAACCAAGAATATTTCAAATATAGCAAAAGTGTAGTTTCAGATGTTCACAAAAAGGTGGCAGTATAATCACAAGAGAAGCAACACCATTCTAAACGTTTTAGTAGGGTTAGATATTCCCTTAATTGCTAAATTATGATTAGGATTATAAGACGCCTAAATGTGGATTAATGATATAAAATTACATGGAGACGCCATAACCATCATTAAAAGCAGGGACTAGTTGCTAGGATACACTATCTGGGCAGGTTAATGAAAGTAAATGTGGCCGTGAGCAGAATGTCCAGCTCACACGGTGCAAATCTGACTGTTCACACCCAAGAACCAAAAGCGTCCCACAACTCTTCCCCAAGAAAATGGACCGTGCTGTGTGTCCGAGGGAGATTCAAGGAAACCTGCCCAGATCTGCCCCAGCTAAAAGGTGCAGCTACACTCCTGTGGCTTTCGCAGACATTAGCTTTAGCATCACTACATGTGAACACCACACAGGTTACGTGACTGAGGCCTGTAAAGGACACCGAGGAACGCGGGGACATTAGGACACTTGTTAGCAGGGCTTCTGTTTCTATCATCCCCAAACCCAGTCATTCCCAGTCATCCCAACACCCAGAACTACCATGCCAGTCTGCTGATATGACAAGGACATAAAGTCGCCATCAATTTCAGGGTGTTTGAAATGAATTAGACAACTGTGAATAACGCGGCTGAACAGTGACATTTAAAATGATGTTCAGCTCTGAAAACTGTAGAGACACGTGCAGAAGAGAGAGAGAGTGAGAGAGAGAGAGGGGGAGAGAGAGCGAGAGAGACCACTCAATGTTCTTACCCTCCAGGGCTAAAGGTGCGAAAGTAGGCAGAGAATAAGTGGTTTGGCAGTGAGGAGAGGGGAGGGGAGAGAGACAGACAGACAGAGAGACAGACAGACAGAGATGGAGAGAAAGAGAGACACAGACAAAGGAATTACTGTAATGATACAAACACATGCATCATTTACTCATACATGAAAGAGGAAGAGAAAGAGAAAGACAGATATATGAGCTGTTTTTCACAATCGATTAATGTAGTTTAGTTCCAGTTAACTGAGAAGGCCAGTGTGTGGGTTTATGCTTTAATTCAACTTTTTGTTCACTTTACATATTTCCCCATCTCCACTGCATTTCTGCATGAGACACTATTCTGTTTGTACTTTCTGTGAAATCCATGATGAAACTTTCATAACAACCTTTGACTGAAACTGCAGCGTTTGTGGTGTGGAAGGATCGTATTACAGCAGAACCTGGTAGTGTGTGTGTGCCTGTGTGTCTCATTTAAACCTCATTGTGTGCACAGAAGCTCATAAATATCTGATTCACATAAAGTGCAGTGTAGGCGAGGTAAGGTTAGCTACAAACACGTGTCTGGTGCCGTCTGTCCCAGCTACACTATAACCCACGACGTATCTATATTCCATATGGCATAAATACTCAAAAAACACAGCACTGAATTAGTGTGTTTTTAAACCTTCTCCAAATGGCAGAAGTAGCGGACGGCTCTGTGTTCCAGGACACACACATCGCCATGCTCAACCTCAACAGAGCGTTCTGTTCAGGACGGATTGTGGCAACGGCAGCCTGCCCTGCCGTACGAGGTCCTGGGGGCCACTGTACCTTCACTCCATCGTTGTAGCCGTCTGCAGGGTTGAGGCAGGCGGGTGGGGCGGGTGGTGCGGGTGGGGCGGGCGGCCCGGGGGCTCCTGGTCGTGGAGGCTTCTTTGGAGGAAGGGCGTGATCTGAGGGGGAGACCATCAGCAGGCAGAGTCACGCCAGACTCACACCAGACTCAACACCAGACTCAACACCAGACTCAACACTGAGCGCAGTACTGCACCCTTGACTGAGACCGAAGGGTTTGACTGAGTGGAAACGATCACGCGAAGCAAAACAGAAGAACACAGCGAGTGGAGCGGCGCAAACACAAATCATCTGCTACTGCGCTTTCTAGAACCTCTCTGGGTCGGTGGCGAGCAGGTGACTCAGTCAGAGGGGTGAAGGGTCAGAGGGTTACCTGTTTTCCCCACAGGCTGGTAGATGTGTTGGCTTCCTGTCTGCATAAATAAACAAACAGAAACACTTGTCAGTACAGACGAACTCCCAACATCTCATCACCACTGCCATGTGTGTCGTTGTGGTTTGAGTGTGCAATAACTCAGATGCTTGACATGCCTACACACACACGCACGCACGCACGCACGCACGCACGCACGCACGCACTCCCAGCCCCAAACACAGAGCAAAGCCCAAAGGGGGGTGGACCAGCCCAGGAGACGCACGCTACACTTTTTCACCAGATCAGCAGAACAAGCTTGTTTCCATCAGCACAGATCAGAGGCTACATGCTGCCTAGAGCTCCTTCTCCACCCGATCAGCTACACCCCTGTGGTCTGTCCACTCATCAGCACAGATCAGAGGCTACATGCTGCCTAGAGCTCCTTCTCCACCCGATCATCTACACCACGTGGTCTGTCCACTCATCAGCACAGATCAGAGGCTACATGCTGCCTAGAGCTCCTTCTCCACCAGATCAGCTACACCCCTGTGGTCTGTCCACTACTCACACATACATTACATGATTCCTTAAAGCAGATTCCAATGACTCAGTACATGAGCAGGTGAAGGTGGTGTTAAAGAAACAGTGATGTGATCCCACGTTAGTCTGCAGGGAGCAGCAGGGTGAAGTCAGCACCGGGTATGGCAGACTAGTACAGCAAGGGTGGAGGTAACGGGTGGAGGTAACGGGTGGGGGTAGGGGTGGAGGTACAGGTGGGGGATAGGGGTGGGGGTCTTTCCGCACTATTCCTAGAGAAAAAACATCTTCCCGATTCTCTCCGTAATGAATCTCCTCGATTAGCAGAAGGACCCTATCAAAATGCTCCCCGATAGGATCGTTTATAAACTGTAATGGCTTTTTAATCCTTAATTTGATTTTCACTGTTCATAAGCAAACCAGACTAGACACGACTGGTGCTCAATGTTTATTGTACTGATAACTACACAGCAAATGTCAGTGGAGGGCAAGTTTGCAGGGAGAATGTGTACATGCACGAATGCGCACACACACGCACACACACACACACGCACAAGCACACAAACACACACGCACTAGCACACACACACACTCCTGCATGCCTACACACACAGAGCAAGGCCTGACAAGTTTGAAAGCTAAATTTACGAACTAATGTTGCCAGTAACATTCATAAGTGCTACATGTACTGATGAGATACGTGCAGTGCAGTCAGAAGGACTCTTATTATGGAGGCACCACAAACACATGCGTTAAGGGCTCTAACAGAGGAGCAGTGATCAAGGCATTAATATTGCTCGAGTACGCATGTTCATATATAGAGTTATTTATTATGAAAAAAGAGGAAATTCTCAGTGCCTGGACCCAGTCATGGAAAACAAACATAAAAACTCACTGTTCCCTGGAGAGGACAGTCTCCCCGCTCAGTACTGCCTCTGGAGCTCCTCGAGTCTGGCTTCTGACAGAGAGAGAAAAAGACAAACAGGATGAACAGAATGAGAGAGAGAAAGGGAGAGAGAGAGAAAGGGAGAGATACAGAGAGAGAGAAAAACAGAAATGGAGAGAGAGAGAGAGAAAAACAGTGAGAGAAACAAACAGGGAGAGAGAGAACAGAGAAGAAAAAGCATATCTAGTACACATCTAGTACACATCTAGTACACATCTTCAGACATCACTACTGTCCACACTTTACACTTTCCGTATCAACATGATGCTTCTCAGGAGAGACTGTATGAAGGACTCCAACACAGTGCAACAGATCAGGAGCAGCGTTTCATCGCGCGGCGTTTCAGCATGTCCACCTCCCCAGCCCCTCACACTAGTCCCAGCACGCATGACACATCACCCCACACTCCAAAGCTGCCTCCTAGAAGCCAAACGTCTATAAGCATCTGAGACTGATCCGCACATCGCCACCAGTTTACTGCAGGTAAATGCCTCTTGTAGAGAACGTCAGAGCAGCAGGACACTCACCCCCCCTTCCCCCCCCCCTGCCCACAACAGTACCAGCTTGCCAAAGCAGGACTTGAAGACCTGCATCCTGGGGCTGTCCCAGCAGGGCGGTGTGCGGTGGTGTGTGGCGGTGTGCGGCGGCCTCCGAGCGTGGCGAGGAGAGCAGTCGTAGCTCCATTCACAGAGAGCTTCACCCACAACATCCTGCTGCAGCGAGGCACTCTCAGCCCCACCCACTGCACGAGTGCCTGAGCCTCTCAGCCCCACCCACTGCACGAGTGCCTCCAGCACAGCCCTTAATCCCCCGCCCCTCTGCTCCACCACGCCCCCCTCTGCTCCACCACGCCCCCCTCTGCTCCACCACGCCCCCCTCTGCTCCACCACGCCCCCTCTGCTCCACCACGCCCCCCTCTGCTCCACCACGCCCCCTCTTCTCCACCCTCCACAACTGTTCCTTCTTTCTCTTCCTCCTTCTCCACGCCCTTCTCCTCCAACTGCCTCTCCCCCTCCATGTCCTCCTTCTCACCCCTTCTCACCCCTTTGCCCACTGCCCCTGGGGTATAAGGGGGGTGGGGCTGATGCCTCCCAGCCGCAGTAATTGAACTCTCAGCAGGTCAGAGTGACTTTAGCGGCTGCGCCGTCACTGCTAGCCCAAGCCCCTTGTTGCTCAGGAATTCTCCAGAAATGCACCAGTACCATACACACGGTTTGGGTTTTGGACTGCAGAACGGGCCTATTTTCGTGCACTGGGACTCTAAAGGACGGCTGGTTGTTGTAGGCGACTTTGTAGAACTTTGCTGCTGTTGTTGACTGGGCACCACTGAGCAGGAAGCAGAGCGAGGCGTTCAGAGAGACGGGCGGAGAATAATGACAGTCGAGTAAAAATAACCAGGAATGATGCCAGAACCTCACATCCTGCTCCACACACACACACACACACACACACACACACACAAAGTTGCACAAATTCGCTTCTTTTTCCCTCTCTGAGCTTTCTAGGTCTAAAAACGATGAGCTACGTTGTCCATGGAACTGGACGTGGGACTGGACGTGGGACTGGGCGTGGGACTGGGCGTGGGACTGGGACTGGGCCAGTGCTCTAGAGAAGGACCACAATTACAGGAGACTGTAAGTCACACTTTGTCTCTATAGAAACAAATCAGATTCTTCCTTTAGAAACAAACAGCTTTTTAAGCTGCAGCCCTGAGTACAACTGTGGGGGAAAACAGTGGGAAACACAGGAGAGGGGAGGGGAGGGGAGGGTGGAGGAGAAGAGAGAGGAGGAGAGGGGAGGAGAGGGGAGGAGAGGAGAGAGGGGAGGGTGGAGGAGAGGGGAGGAGAGGAGAGGGCTGCAGAGGAGGGAGGAGGAGGAGAGGGGAGGAGGAGGAGGTTACCATCAAAGCGTTCTTCCTGCTCCAGCCAGCGCTGGTCCTCCTCCATCTGCTGCTGCTGCATCATCAACTGCTCCTCCATCAGGTGTGGAGGAAGAGACTGACCCACACCAGCCCGCATCACCACTCCATCCTGTACAC
The DNA here is from genome assembly GCA_020368025.1 of Brachyhypopomus occidentalis. NCBI lineage: Eukaryota > Metazoa > Chordata > Actinopteri > Gymnotiformes > Hypopomidae > Brachyhypopomus > Brachyhypopomus occidentalis. The sequence continues at coordinate 1,551,581 of JAGXOD010000082.1, read as the reverse complement.
ACACACACACACACGCACACACACACAGATGTGCTGTCATCTACCATTTCAGACCGTCAAGAAGCTGAACAGGCACCAAGTCTAAAGCAGTGGATCCCAGAACAGTTCAGGCATGTCTATGTGAACTGCCCCCTCCCCTCCCACTAGGATCCCAGAACAGCTCAGGCATGTCTGTGTGAACTGCCCCCTCCTCTCCCACTAGGATCCCAGAACAGTTCAGGCATGTCTGTGTGAACTGACCCCTCCTCTCCCACTAGGATCCCAGAACAGCTCAGGCATGTCTGTGTGAACTGCCCCCTCCTCTCCCACTAGGATCCCAGAACAGCTCAGGCATGTCTGTGTGAACTGCCCCCTCCTCTCCCACTAGGATCCCAGAACAGCTCAGGCATGTCTGTGTGAACTGACCCCTCCTCTCCCACTAGGATCCCAGAACAGCTCAGGCATGTCTGTGTGAACTGCCCCCTCCTCTCCCACTAGGATCCCAGAACAGCTCAGGCATGTCTGTGTGAACTGACCCCTCCTCTCCCACTAGGATCCCAGAACAGCTCAGGCATGTCTGTGTGAACTGACTCCTCCTCTCCCACTAGGATCCCAGAACAGCTCAGGTATGTCTGTGTGAACTGCCCCCTCCCCTCCCACTAGGATCCCAGAACAGCTCAGGTATGTCTATGTGAACTGCCCCCTCCCCTCCCACTAGGATCCCAGAACAGTTCAGACATGTCTGTGTGAACTTCCCCCTCCCCTCCCACTAGGATCCCAGAACAGTTCAGGCATGTCTGTGTGAACTGCCCCCTCCCCTCCCACTACCTCCATGCTGGGGTTCCACATCGGGTGGTCCTGGGCGCCTCTGTGGTGGTTCCAGCCGTCGTGGAGGTCGTGACCCAGACCAGCAGCCTGTGGTGGGTACAGGCCCCCGGGAGCCACGGCGTGAGAACCTGGGTACGCCACCTAGCGGTCAGGAGGACAGACACCATAGAGCTCTTACTGCAGTCTGACTGATTTAAAAAAAGGATAACAAACAAACAAACAAACAGATAAACAACTGGGCGTGGCCAGAATGCTGTTTGCCTTTACGGGCTGCTAAGAAATGTGGCTCACTTCACTTTTAACACCACCATCGTTAGGAGCTGTCCTGGATGCTATATATAATAGTGTGTGTGTGTGTGTGTGTGTGTGTGTGTGTGTCTAATAATGGAGTGTGTGTGTACCTGATAATGTGTGTGTGTACCTAGATAATGGAGTGTGTGTGTGTACCTGATAATGTGTGTGTGTGTGTGTGTGTGTACCTAATAATGGAGTGTGTGTGTGTGTGCGTACCTGATAATGGTTGTGCTGACCCACATGCTGAGGACTAGTATAGAATCCTTCACTGGAGCGGGGACTAGGATAGCCAGGTCTACTGGGCTGTAAGCGCACACACACGTGCACACACACACACACACACACAAAATGTGGTATTAAATGTTTATATGTTCATACAGAAATGTTGAGGTGGAGAGGTTGCAGCAGCTAGGCACACACACGCACGCACACACACACACACACACACACACACACACACAACTGGCATGATTTTGTGTGGACAGGTATTCCAGGCTGTTAGAGGGTAAGAAATGAAAAAGGACTTTAATAAGGCAAAAGCAGTTAGTTAAAACACCCCCAAAAGTAAGAACGCTCTTGTCATGACCTAGGGTTAGGGTTAGGGTTATGTGGTTTTATGTAGGAGGGATGGGATGGACATTAGCTCATAGGAGAAGCCGGGATTGGTCAGTGCAAGTAGCAAATCCTCCTCTGATTGGCTGAGCTGCACCATATTCAGCTGTGGATGGAGAGAGCTGTTTAGAAGCACATCTACCTTATGCACTGTCTCATACAGAGAGTCATGCCACCACCCCTCCGGAGGCACAAGGAAAAGAAGGATCCGGAAAGAGGAGAAGAAAGAGTGAAAGATAGCAGCACACACACACACACACACACACACGAGACAGAAACAAGCACGTTAAAATGGGACTGCGTTCAGTTTGAACACGTTAATCATGGCTAGACGCCGGATTTAGGCGATCTACTGAAAGCAGAGTTAAATCAGCACGTTTAGCGTCTGCACAGGAGACAGATGCAGAGTTCAGACTGCACCTCACACCTCTTACAGCGACTTAGAATCAGCGCATGCACGTTTGTGTAGTAGTGAAGGGGTTCACGGACGCTCAAGAGAATTAAACATGCGTTTGGAGTGTCACACACCAGTTCACACTGATTATCTGTAAAATAATCTCAAATGCGAGTGTGGCCAGTGTGGCCAGTGTGGCCCAACCAGACTGACAACGACACCTGTACAGGACCTAACCATGCAAGGTCACAAACACACACACCCACACACACACCCACACACACACACAGAGGCAGCTGTAGAGCAGCTAGTGAGTGACCAGCCTGAACCATCATCACTACCAGCCAACACCATCAGTCATCATGGCTGATCCTACGATCCCTTTGGAAAGAAGACTGGAAGGAACGTCATAATGATGATAATGAAACATACGCTGGCTACACCTCACCAGGGGACCGTGTGCCATGTTGCTCTATACCCAACGCCACAGTTGCATTAATCGTAAGGCGAGTTCTAGTTCTGACTCCACTGGACCAAGACCAAGACCCAGACGGTACCAGACCAACGCTTGCACTAGCCAGACGTGTGTCTGCATATTTTACTTAGATACGTTATCTGTACATCAGATCTCACCCAAGCAAATAAGTCTCGCATCAGTGACAGAGAGCTCGTCTTGAGAAGGAGGGGAAGGATCCAGTCAAAACACAGGACGCAGTGCCGTATGACACATCGACAGGACTCACAGGACAGCGTGTCTACGGGACATGTCCCTACAGACGTCCTCAGACACTGCGTGTTCCAGTCACAGACCATGACACAATAGCGAGGAGGTTCAGGATTATAAACATGGTTTGCCCTTTCAGCTACAAGATCTCGTACGCGAGCTGGAAAGGGCGTGTTTCAGTCCTCTGCTCTGCTAGGAAAGTGCAGGAATGTAGACAGTTGGCCGTGTGAAAACCCACCTGTAGGCTTAGCAGTCCCACCGTTTCACTGTACTTAACCAGCCCAGCACATTCAGTACATAACAGCCACACACATTGTCTCAATCTTAAACCTCTAGTTAAATCTTAACTCTAAAAAAACGCCAATCAAAATCCAGTTAAATGATCAATACAGCGTTTACGCTTGTGTTTGTATGAACAGAACACGTACAAGTAAACAAGCAGCTTCTGCAATAATTCAATAAAAGTCGTTTACACACATCCACTTACTTTGGGGGGGGCTTCGTCCGATCCGGCTGCGTCCCAGGTGACCGTCACCTGTCTGCGCATCTCCATGCGACTGCGTTCCTCCTGCTGGAACTTCTCCTCTGCCAGGATGGTGCTGTGCAGACACAGAGGCCACAGGCCCCAGGGAGTGAGCAGCATGGTCCCCACGCGTGAGGCAACTGTGCGGGGCAGGATGGGGGCAGCTCACACCTGCTGGGAATCCACTACACGTTTGACTGTAGAACCGACCCTACAGCACAGCTGTAGTAGCTACAAGGGAGGTGGAGTTTCAAAACCTTACACATCGGTGTTACACATTAGGCAACACATCTAGTCATTCTCAGACATGAAGAGGATCATCATCACCACCCCCCACCTGAGAAATATAAACTACAACAGAGCCAAGAGCAGAAAGCGATGCAGATGTGCTGATCTCTCCAGATGCCCAGAGTGATGGACCCAAAGGTCACTGTAGACACGAGCAGCCAATCAACACGTCAGGTCAGAAGACTGGGAAGAACAGCCTGATGAATCCCCACCCAAACGTCCATGTCCTCCACATGTCCACCAGACCACATGTCCTCCACATGTCCACCACTCTGCACACTCTTCTACAGAGCAAACCACAACAGAACGGTCACGTTGTCCTGAACGCTGGCTGGAGGTCATACCTGCTGCTGGTGAGGGGGCTGATTCTCAGACCCGCGTCCCGCACTCAGTCCCACACTGCAGGAGGAGTGAGGGGTCTGGGTGTAAGAGCCCGTGGCTCAGAGGGAGCTTCACGCCCCACAGCTCCACAGAGCTGTTTTTGGAAAGCCCCGTTATCCCTGAGGAGTCCAGCAAGTGAGCAGCAGGCCGATGAATGGAGGTCAGAGAGAGGGCGGGGCCACCTGCTCCTGTCACTCTGAAGGCCGCCGCCGTCGGGGGTTACGGGTGGGGAGGCCTGCTCTCTGTGCCACGGAGGCCCTCCTCCTGGGCCGGGCTGGGCCAATGGCCTCGTCCTGGTTCTGTTCAGCACTGGGACGCTCTCGGGTGTGGGGCGGGACGCTCTTGGGTGTGGGGGGCCCAAAGTGCCCAAAGTAGATAATGTTCCTGGATTTATGGAGAGCAGCTTCTGGCTCTCACGATCTGCAAATCATCCGCACCAGCTTTACAGCAGCAGATCCCCAACCATAATCAGTTCAGATGATTTTCTTGTTGACAACGTTCCACAGGTGTCATTTTTCATGCTATTGTGATGACAAGACCTACCAGACTAGAGCACGTTCAGACATCACACAAGAACCACAGTCACACAGGAAAACAGGAAAACCACAGTCACACAATTTACTTTACAACACGCTGAGATTTGGCACCATGCTTCACCAAACTGCGCACAGCCCTGCTGTCCAAGGATGATTACGTCCATGACGATCTTGGACATGGAGGCCTTCATCCTCACGCCAGAAGGGCTTTAGTAATCAGCGTGAGACAACATGTAGGGACACGCGTGGTTAATGGACTTCTGAGAAACGAGAGGGGCTTCTTACCAGAGAGGCCTGGTGTCATCACACAAGCACAGAAGTCTGATAAAGCAGAACAGGAAGCAGAGTGGCAGGAAACACCACCAATGCTCCTGTACCTCAGCCCTGCAGGCTAACCAATCACACAGCGCCACAGTGTACTGTCCAGCCACACGACAGTGTGGAGCAACAGCAAAATACAAAACAAACCAATTAAAAACAAGCACACAAAAGCAGACCACTTTATGTTCACACACACACACAGAACTGCGAGACTTCTCGCCAACAGAGGTGGGTGAGACCCACACCTGTGGCCCTTAAGCAGTTCCTGTTATAGGTCTGATTCTGTATAAATATTTACATGGTTTCCAGGACACTGCAAGAAAATGAAGGATGGTTGGACAGAACCAAACAAGTGAGAGAGAGACAGACAGAGAGAGACAGCCAGAGAGAGACAGCCAGAGAGAGAGAGAGAGAGAGAGAGAGACAGACAGAGACAGAGATAGACAGACAGAAAGAGAGAGACAGAGAGAAAGAGGGAGAATGTTGCTCCAGATGAGTAGTCTGGTACTTCAGAGTTACAGGGTTTACTGCTGTGGTTCAAATATGCACCATCACAAACGTCGGGGGGCTGGGGGGGGTTGGGCTATAAAAACGCCCTGCAGAACAATGACCCCACATGACCCCACAGCTGTTCAACTGCACAGCTCCACAAGGGGGGGGGGGGCAACGACAGCACCGTCAGATCTGCGTATGAACACAGACCACAGCAGCAAGACCGGGCAAAACGTGGCGCTCTGCTTCCAGAACATTCCGGCAGTGCTTGTGGTCCTGGTTGCAGAGGAGAGGGCGGAGACTCCCTGCTGATGTCACGACGCTGCATGGACACACCCTCGTGAGCCGAGAGCGTGTGTGAACACGAGCGAGAGCGACGTGCAGCTCTGCGAAATGAGTCATGGGGGTAACGTCGTCCGCGTAGCCTAGGGATGCGTTTCTTCACCACCCACGTGCGGAAAGGGGGCCGCATTTGCGCCTCGGCACATGAATAATCAGAAGAGAAGCAGCTTTACTGGCGATATCTGCTTTGTTGCCATGGCCCCATGAGATGAACCACAGACAGGAAGTGACACACACTGGCATAGACCCTTAGTCACAGTCAGAGAGGGAATTTCCTCTGTGTGGATCTTGGGGGTGAACTGGTGTGTTTCCGCCGAGCTCGGGCAGGTATGAGGAGATCCTGCCTTTACAGGCCAAACTGGCAACAGCTGTATTTACCTTCAGATTTTGTTATGACCAAAACACATCCGCCAAAATGAAAAATCTAAGGTTCATGGCGATGTGGCTAATCCAGGTCTCTGTCCCACAGTGCCCCCTGGAGGTGGACGAGGACAGCTGGCGTGAGGGCTCAAGACAACCTGCTGAACCTCGAACTAAACTTTACACTGCGGTGCATTTCAGCGCCCTCTGGTGTGAGAACACGGGTAATTCACAGCACTAGCACAGAAATCTGTAAGAATCTTCATTGCATTTAAATATGTAGGAGCAATATGGACACAAAACATGCTGATTCTAAAAACGAACTGCATATACTCTGCACACATCTCCTGTAATGTCCTGCCCCTCCTGCGGGGGTCAGCAGTGAGCAGCGGGCACCAACCTCAGCTGCGCTTTGAGCTCGTTGAAGCGGGGTCGTTTGCTGGGGTCGTACGCCCAGCACTTGGTCATCAGGCTGTACAGGGTGGGGGGGCAGTTGTGCGGCATGGCCAGACGCTCGCCGTTCTCGATGCGTCCAATCACGTCGTTGTTCTTCACGCCCTGGAAGGGCTTCACCCCGTACATCAGGATCTCCCACATGCACACGCCTGGAGGGGGGGTGAAAGGTCAGAGGTCAGAACACACCGGCTCAAAGCAGGTCTCTCTGAGCTGGTACTCGTGCCATTTAGCTTGTCCTGGAACACACGTGAATATATAGCAGGTCCAGTTCCCAAGTTAAAACGACCAAATCAACCCAGCAGAATGTTGCTATGATGCTACAGACTCTCCACAGAGCTGCTGATGACCTCATATGGCATTTGGGATGATTCACAGCAGTGGGAGCTGAAGAGAAACTCGGTGTCAAATGCGCGCACACACACACACACACACACACGTGCGCGCACAGATACACATCCCAATATTCCATAAGCTCACCATTAGAGAAAGAGAAGAGAAACCATTACAAGAGAAACTCACAGTGTCAAATGCATGCACACACACACACACACACACACACACACACATCCCAATATTCCATAAGCTCACCATAACAGAACATCAGCCATACAGGTACACACAAATACACACACACACACATCCCAATATTCCATAAGCTCACCATAACAGAACATCAGCCATACAGGTACACACACACACGCACACATACTTACCAAACATCCACACGTCACTAGATGAGGTAAAACGTCTGAAGTTAATGGACTCTGGCGCCATCCATTTAATAGGCAATTTCCCTTTAGAGGCTACACAGTGAAAGACAAGAAGACATGTCCATTACCATAGCAACCGTGAACTCTGGTTTTAAGTGGACAGACGTGGCAGCAAACTGTCCGTGTTTAACTGGACATAGTTACGGCAACAGGAAACAATAGAATTAATATTAAGAAATCAAAAATGCATATATTAACTAAACCATGTGATGAGCAGTACGAGGACAGCTAGGACAGGGACCTTTACAGTAGGAGCTGTCCTCCACCTACAGCTAGGACATGGACCTTTACAGTAGGAGCTCCTCCATGTACAGCTAGGACAGGGACCTTTACAGTAGGAGCTGTCCTCCACCTACAGCTAGGACATGGACCTTTACAGTAGGAGCTCCTCCATGTACAGCTAGGACAGGGACCTTTATAGTAGGAGCTGTCCTCCACCTACAGCTAGGACATGGACCTTTACAGTAGGAGCTCCTCCACCTACAGGTAGGACAGGGACCTTTACAGTAGGAGCTGTCCTCCACCTACAGCTAGGACATGGACCTTTACAGTAGGAGCTCCTCCATGTACAGCTAGGACAGGGACCTTTATAGTAGGAGCTGTCCTCCACCTACAGCTAGGACATGGACCTTTACAGTAGGAGCTCCTCCACCTACAGGTAGGACAGGGACCTTTACAGTAGGAGCTGTCCTCCACCTACAGCTAGGACAGGGACCTTTATAGTAGGAGCTGTCCTCCATGTACAGGTAAGGACAGGGACCTTTATAGTAGGATCTGTCCTCCATGTACAGCTAGGACAGGGACCTTTACAGTAGGAGCTCCTCCACCTACAGGTAGGACAGGGACCTTTATAGTAGGATCTGTCCTCCACCTACAGCTAGGACAGGGACCTTTATAGTAGGAGCTGTCCTCCACCTACAGCTAGGACAGGGACCTTTATAGTATGATCTGTCCTCCATGTACAGCTAGGACAGGGACCTTTATAGTAGGAGCTGTCCTCCATGTATCTGGACAGGCCGAAGTCTCCAAGCTTCACGCAGTCCGCCGCAGACACTAGCACGTTCCTGGCTGCGATGTCCCTGCAAGAAGAAGCAGAGCTCAGAGTTCTGAGCGCCGGCCGGAGACAAGAGAGCAGGACACGAGGACGGGACAGAGCTGGAGACGAGGGGTTGGGGGTCAGGGGTCACGTGCGACACGCTCACCTGTGCACGAATCGCTTGCTCTCCAGGTATGCGAGGGCCGTGCTGAGCTGGTAGGAGAAGAGGATGAGGGTGGCCAGGTCCAAACTGCACTTCCACACTTGCAGGAAGGAACGCAGCTGTAGTGGAGACAACGGCACACGCGTGAGACGCTCACCGCGGCTGCTACGCCACGCAGCTGTAGCGGAGACAACGCTCACCGCGGCTGCTACGCCACAGCCACACGCAGCCCTACGCTCACGTCCAGCGCGTAGCAGGTGTAGCTCGTGCATGTTTCCCTGTGGTGGTGCCCGTTGGCCTTAAGCGGGAGGCTGAGCGCGTTCAGGTGTGTAATTCACTCCAAGCCGATCACGGAGATGGCCTAGTAAAGCCCCGTGTCATCTACCCCGTGACTGCCCTTCACCACCGTCACCGTCGCCTGCACAACACACCATGCTGAATCATTCCCACCAATCTTACTGCATCATCCACACCGATGTGTAAGGTGATAATTAGACTTCTCGGTCCTGCAGACCGATGTAATGGCACAACAGATTACACGTCAGTGAAGGATGAAACGCAGACGACCGGACAGCTGCGATTTCAACCTCCTGTTTTTCTTTCGGAGGAAATTCTTCCTCATTTCACCTGCACTGTAGGTCGTAAGTTTGATTATGATCGTTTGGGACTTCAGATATGGACTTAGACTACAAACTCACACTACAAACAGTAGTGTACTAGTCCTGGACTTACACATACACACGATAAACATGTCTGAGCAGTCTGGGTATCAGCATCGTGATTACAAACACATTGTAAACACTCGGTCCTGTTATTCAGCTCAACAGGCTCCGAATGAACCAGGTGTGACAAGAAGTCCCTCCTGAGTTAATCTGCGTCCCCCATCACCATCAACACGGGTCTGTGCTGATCTAGTGCCAGCCTGCCAAGCAGAGTTCTTAGCGCAGCTTAGGGGAAACGAAGGAAAAACAACTGATCACAGATCAGATCATGCATCACCTCTCCCTGCGTGCACAGCTCCATGATGATCCAGACAGGAGTTTCTGTGATGACTCCAATCAGCTTCACAATGTGGGGGTGGTCGAACTGGCGCATGGTCACTGCGGAGAGAGACACGGACACTCAGACTACTGACCTGACTACTGACCTGACTACTGACCATTATCAGGCTACAGATGTACGCTGTTCAGTCAAGCAGCCATGAGAAGCACAACGCAACCATGGCTACTGATGTGAGCGTGAGCCACACCGCATACACGCGCTGCTCCCCTCGTCATTGGTCAGGACACGTGTCCATCACAGGACAGGAGACAGACTGTCCAGCAGCTGCTGTGGTACAGCTTGTGCGTGTGGAGGGCGGTCTCTGTGCTGCACCCAGCTACGCCCCTCCACCCGGCAGGGAAACCCCAGCAGCTCACAGGCTGGGAGACTCACAGCTCAGAGAGTCTCATCCAGACCACACTGGTCATGCGCTCAGTCAGGGAAACGTAGGTGTTTACACAATGGCTGTTAAACCGAACGGCAATGTATACAAACCACAAGGTGAATGTTATACAGGGCCGTGTGACAAACTTTAATCAGCGTTCACAAAGCTTTAACACTTTAGCACTGGTAGAGGTTTGAGCAAATCCTCTGACACACACAGACACATACACACACACACACGTGTGCACACACACACACACACACACACAGAGAGTGGGTGTATACACTCTAGTGGGTGTAAGTGAGTGGCTGTGTATGGCAGCCAAGTTAGGGACTCACAGGCCTCCTGGAGGAATTTCTCGCGGACGCTGTCGGACGTGCTGTTCTTACAGGTCTTTATGGCCACGGCGAGGGCAGGACTTTCCTACGCAGCGGGACAGAAGAGCAGGACACAGTCACCAGCCATCACACGCCATACGTGGTCTTCGCCACCTTAACCGTCAGTGTTGCGAGCTCAGAGCCGCGTGTGCGGATGCACTGCGGCACACGCGTGTGCTGGGGTGCGGGCGCTGGGCGAGAGGCGTACCGGGCACACGTAGACTCCCTGATGGACGTCTCCGAACTGACCCTCCCCTATGCAGCGGCCCAGATCGATACGTTCCCTCTGGATCTCATAGTCCCTGGCTGAGGGGCACAGACGACGTCAGACAGGTCACCACGGAGACCGGGCTGCTTTGGAGGGCTGCGTTCAGACTCCATGTGCACCAACCGCCTCAGAATGGCACTGACCCGAGGACAGATTGACCTCTGACCCCAGTGTGTGTTCAGTAGCTCTATTCAGAGACATTTGGTGCAGGAGGACATGGACTGCACACGCGACAGAGCAGACAGCCTCAGTGTCCTGGGCCCCGGGGAACAACTCCAGCACAAAAGATCACCAGCCCCTGAAATAACTCTGCCTTTACTGGCAAACGCATGTATTACAGCATCTGAGGAATTGGGGCGCAAACAAATTCACCAAGTTAAATGAATATTTATTTACACATGCAATGAAAACCTTTAAACTAATTCAGCTTGCAAACAACAAACAAAAACAATCTTGTTTAAAACTGAAGTGAAAAGTAGATTTGCTGAAAGAAAAAAACAGTCTATTAGACACAAACACAGTGTTACGAGAAACATATTCACATTCAAGTGACCAAAACTCCCTACAAAACTGGTTCACCATTCAGTTTATCCAGTATATCCACTCAACAAAAGTACAACAGAATAGTCATGAGAAATTTGAAACTCGGAACCAAAGAAAAAATAAAACTACAAACTGACAAGCAAGAGGCGGCATACACACACAGATACACACACACACACACACACACCTACTCACATGCTCAACACACAAGGTCAGTGGATCAGCATGACACAAGCACAAAGTAAAAACTATCAGAATAAAAGGTGAATGAGATGGTAGAAGCAGCAGAGACGTTTACCTTCATCTAGTCCATAGTATTCTGTCGAGCCATTAATGTGAGAGGAGACAAAATTGGATAGAACACTGGATAATGTCAGGGTCATCATTAATGGCGACGACGATCTCTTACACATTAAAGGGTTCTACAGTCAACAGATCTGGCTGGGATTCAGACGTGCATTCGCTGCCATTAACGTGGACTGCAGCCTTCAAGATGAATAAGGGTCTGCTGGGTGACTGAGTCTTCCTGCTCGAGCATCCGCAATCTTTACTAGTGGAGCTGGGAAGGTCTGCAGAAAGATCTGATTCTTCACGAGCGGAGAGCATGTTAAGAAGAGCAGATCCACAGAGGACAACAGAGTGGAGCAGATGCTGGGAACAGGATTAGTGCCGTGTGCACCAGCCATGATCAAACGCTCCAAGAACATCTGCTCTGGCAACACAGCAAGGCGAGGAAATGATCACAGACACAGCACAGCTGCCACACCTCTGACCTGATCCTGGATCAGACGTTGCCGCTTCACTCTAGCCGCTGTGACAGTCTTTACCTGCTTCAGAGCTGCACCTGGGTCAGTTACTTGTACCCAAATTCTAAACTGTGACCATGAACAGAGAAACGGACTCCAACAGGCACTGGTTTTGAGCAGCGGCGGTCTGGGTGTGAACGCAGAGCGGGCGGTACTCACTGGACGGCATGGTGTACGTGTCCTCTTCATCTACGATCTCCGCATAGTCGTCTGTCTCTGTGCGAGAGGAAGGAGATGGTGGGATCAACCCCAGCTGAAGAAGCTGAAGCAACATCCAAACATTTCAGCAGATGTTCAGACGCTTAAAGGCTTAAAGGAGGTCGTCGGGAACGCTCCACACACACACAAACACACACACAGCCCTTCCTTTAACTAACACCTCAGTGCTAGGGCAAAAACCTACAGCATCGACACACTTTCTCCTAGATGCACCGAGCAGGTTTGGCAGCCTAATAGGATATGCACAGCTGTGTGTGCGTGTGTGTGTGAGAGAGAGAGAGAGAGAAATAGAGGGAGAGAGGGGGGAGAGGGAGAGAGAGAGAGAGCGAGAGAGGGGGAGAGAGAGAGGAGAGAGAGAGAGAGAGAGAGAGAGAGGGGAGAGAGAGAGAGAGAGAGAGAGACTGTGTGTTCAGCAGGGATGAACAGCTTTAGTGTCTTTGGGAAAAACAGATGAAGTCATGGACAAATCAACACTCATTGTGCTTCCTTGTCTGTTTCTAAGGGAAAAAGTTACAGCAAAAGTTGGAGGAAAGCGTCACTGTTCAGGCAGCAAGAGCCAAGAGCAGGAGCTACAGGACGGGACACTGCTGAGGCGCCCGACAGGACGGGACACTGCTGAGGCGCCCGACAGGACGGGACACTGCTGAGGCGCCCGACAGGACGGGACACTGCTGAGGCGCCCGACAGGACGGGACACTGCTGAGACGCCTGACAGGACGGGACACTGCTGAGACACCCAAGTATTGCCAACAGATACGTCCTGCTGAGAGCCTCCTCAAATCTTCTCTGTTACTGAATATGATATGAGGGTTTGGATGAGTAAGGGTGGGTGTTGCCCAGGAGAGGCGCTAAATGTCTCCCCCCCTCAGATCAAGAACAGGAAACCACATCTGCTTAACAGAGAAGGATCCATGATAAACCAGCACGGCTACTAATCAACACCACCCGAAGGCCCCAGTTACTTCTGTGGTACAGGTTGCATGCACACATCAAAAAGCTATTATTACCAGTCCGACATTAACAACCTAGCAACAGATGGCCAATTCAACCAGGCTGTTTAGCCCAGTTTTAGGTGGGGCTTTAGTCAGACAGAATTTAGTGTCTGCAATTACATTTTAAAACGGACATTCTCTGACAGTGCAGTCATTTTTAATTTTATGCTAAGTAACATTTGCTCAGTTCAGTAAGAACTCAGTAGGTTTTCAGGCTGGGAGTCTGGTGACCTGTGCAGCTACCAAACAGACCATATAAGAGAAAAGCGTAGAACTTTACCATCCCCACTAATCTCATCTGCAGATCCAAGAGACATGCAAGAGATCGCAGAGAGAGGGAGACAGAGAGGGAGAGACAGACAGACAAAGAGAGACAGACAGAGAGAGACAAAGAGAAATGACATTAATTACTAAGAACCACAGAGAGAAGCATATAAATATATATAAGAGTTGCTCATATCAGATTAACAGCTTGCAAGTGTGGTTAACCTCACACACTCAGGACTGACACAGCAGTGACTACACAGGACGGAGAGTCACGCTGCTCTGTGGGACACTGCGTGTGAGGCCAGCAAGTGTCCAGCAGGACTAAAGGTGTACAGGAAACACAGGGACACACCTGGGATCTCCAGCCGGAGCCGTACAGGTGCAGCACTACTGAGTGTGGGGACACCTGGGCTACCGGAGCCCAGCACGCTAACATTAACCTCCCTACGCTTCACACCTGCTGAGTGTAGAGTGTGGGGACACCTGGGGCCCAGCACGCTAACATTAACCTCCCCTACCTACACACCTGGAGCCCTGGGCTACCGGGCCCAGCACGCTATTCCTGGGCTACCGCCCACACGCTAACATTAACCTCCCTACGCTTCACACCTGCTGAGTGTAGAGTGTGGGGACACCTGGGCTACCGGAGCCCAGCACGCTAACATTAACCTCCCTACGCTTCACACCTGCTGAGTGTAGAGTGTGGGGACACCTGGGCTACCGGAGCCCAGCACGCTAACATTAACCTCCCTACGCTTCACACCTGCTGAGTGTAGAGTGTGGGGACACCTGGGCTACCGGAGCCCAGCACGCTAACATTAACCTCCCTACGCTTCACACCTGCGGAGTGTAGAGTGTGGGGACACCTGAGGTGTGAACCCTCCACAGTGCCACCTGCCTGAGCACAGTCACGTTGGGGCGAGACTAAGGCTGTGTGCTGAGGCCACACCAAGCACCTCTCACCGCAGGAGCGAACGGTGGGTGTGTGGTGTGTGTGTGTGGGGTGTGTGTGTGTGTGTGCCCAGCCTCACCTGAGATGGAGACGGTCCTGGTTCTGGCTCTGGCGCCCTGGAGTCGCTTCTCATGGTTCAAGGCTCTGTGGAGCAGCAGTTGCAGCCGGTCAACACTACACATCATCACACACATGCAGAAACACTCTCACTCTCCACCAGCACCAACCAACTGATGGGAGGAGGAGCTTCTCACTACAGCAGGACTGGTTTCATTGGTCTGCATAAGATGGGTGGGGGGACTGCTAGATCAGAACCTGTTTAAACAAGGCCAGGGGCAGGCCAGGGGCATTTCACCATCGTGACAAACTGAGAAATTCCCCACGACTGAGGCACGTAGACCACGGAGTGGCAGGTTTGGAGAGAGATGAACAGAAGCACATCAAAATGGCAGCTGTGAAGTAGAAGCCCCAAAGGCCGGATTACACACAGACATGTTCCATCGGTCAGGCGGGGATCAGCTATAACGCCCGAGTGCCTTTGTCTTGACTTTTCTTTTTTTTAAATGTAAAAGACAATCGATGATAGAATTAAGATCTGAGCCTGAGGAAGGAGAGGGCGGCAGCCTGCCATGTTTACAAGCTTTACTTTACTCCTGCCATCTTTACAAGCTTTACTTTACTCCTGCCATCTTTACAAGCTTTACTTTACTCCTGCCATCTTTACAAGCTTTACTTTACTCCTGCCAACTTTACAAGCTTTACTTTACTCCTGCCAACTTTACAAGCTTTACTTTACTGCCACAGGTTCTCACAAGCACAGCACTGAGCATGCTCAGAGAGGCTGGAGGGGCAGGTCCCGCACACACTCGCCAGTCCTTCATGACGTCGCCAGTGAGCAGGACTCGAACCCCAGTGTGATGAGAAGGGCGAGTGGCCACAGCTTCTGCCAGGCCTTCACAAGAACACTCACACAGGAAGTGGTTATCTGATAGGGCAGCTGCCTCACAGGAGGAGGAGATCACTCACTTTGGTGCCTTTGGGACGGAGGGCAGTGCTCGCTCCCCTTCTGTTGGACACAAGACACAAACTCACTTTAGGCTGCGAGCGGATCGGCGCCGCTCCTACCGCACGAGCCAATACACACGGCGCGGCTGATGTCTCCCAGGAGACCGGCTCACGGTAGCTGATGTCACTAGGTTGCTAGGGGAGAGTGAGGTGGTTTGTACCTTTGTGCACACGGACGATGAAGGAGAGGGAGGAGCCTCTGACCAGGCGGCAGTACCCGTCAATCAGGTCGGCCATGTTCTCCGCAATGCTCAGGGTGGGAGTGGTGACTGTTAGAGGCTGCAGGGTGCACACGCACGCACGCACGCACACACGTACACACACACACACGCACGTACGTACACACACACACACACACTTATGTACATAGCCCCGGGTAACCACGCATACACTCAAAGAAATATACTTCTATTCAAACATAATGCGAGTCCAAAGAATCATAGAACATTAGTGCAGAACTACATTTTTAAAATAAGCATAAACATGTGCATGTCAGTGTATGTACATGTGTGTGAACCTGTGTGTGTAGGGCTGTGTGTGTGTGTATATGTGTGTGTGTAGTACCTCTGCTGCCCCAGCTACGTCCAGCTGCAGTATCCCCTTCTTCTCCTGCTCCTCAAACTGGATGCTCTGCACTTGTGTAAAGTTGGCCAGGTGTGTCGGCTGCACACACACAAACACACACACACACACACACACACACACCATGCACATCAGCCGTTAGCAGCACACGCCTCCTGACCACAGCATGACGCAGGAGTGTGTGAGCAGGGATGGGGTGTGTGGGCGCACAGCCGAGCTCACGCACAGCCGAGCCTTTATCCGTAAGGTAGCTGATTCCCTCCTCAGGGCCGATGGCCAACTCCACCGCTATCACCCAGCTGGCCTGGGAGACACAGGACAGCAGGGGTCAGTGCCCAGGGGTTAGCAGGGGGGTTACTCCCAGCACTCCTCTCATGGCTAACTCAGCAGGGGCAGTTCTGTCCCAGCCACCGGCTGCCGTGTTGCCCTCTAACTGCTCTGTTTAGCCAGCAGAGGTCAGTAGAGTCCACAAACTGCGTGAACTCTTCACCAAAGAAACTGCCTCCAACAGAAGGTTTTTGGATTTTTTTGGCAGAATAGAACTAAAATCCCCCAACCGCAAAACATGATCCCACTGTGTCTCAAGCAGGCGGTGAACATGAACTTACCCCCAGCGCACACTTAAAACACTCTTTATCAAATCTGTAAACGGGCGACAGGATCTCAAAGAACTTGAGAATGCTCTGCTCATCATTCAGGTTGGCAAACTGCTTGAACGTCTGCTGGATGGACTTGCGCAGTGATTTAGGCTGTGAAGAGAAACCAAAGAGAAACCAAAGACCACGTCTGATTGGCCGCACACAAACCCCTCCAACATGCATGCAGGAAAACATCAAACATCAATGCATATTCAAATGTTCAACACTAAATCAATGAATAATTCATTGGCTGGGTTACTGTGATTGTATCCTCTTCCCTTACTGAAGCACAAAAGACACTATGCTGCTATTACCCAGTCCGACACTTTTCCTGGAATTTTCACAGCTCTAAAAAATTCACTCCAATAATAAATGAGTTTTAGCCTAGACAGGGAGACGCACAGGGAGACGCACAGGGAGACGCACAGGGAGACGCACAGGGAGACGCACAGGGAGACACACAGGGAGACACACAGGGAGACACACAGGGAGACACACTGTAATGGGCTTTGATGTAAGCAGGCTGTGTATCGTTACGCAAACCTCTGCGGTTTACATTCCACATGCTTCATTATCTAATTGGAATCACTATGCTCCAGACAAACATGTTTCTTTGGTTATTTGTTTTGTATTCTCTTTGGACACATCACATTTCATAATTCTGAAATTGCACCTTGAGGCTAGACAACTCTGCAGGGAAGCAAGGAAGCTTTCACAGTCTGGCCAAATTTAGTTCAGTCTTAGGCTATATCTGCATTCCACGTCTGGCACATTCTGATATGTAGTCATGGACAGTCTCCCAAAACCAGGGCAACTCCCCCCAAAGACCATAACTACCCCCCACCCCAGACCACCAGGGCCACTCCACCCCCCCCAGGGTGAGGAGGCGTTTCCTCTCAGACCAGGATAACCCAGCCAGGGTCACGTCAGCGGGGCTCACGTCAGCCGGGCTCACGTCAGCGGGGCTCACGTCAGCGGGGCTCACGCCAGCCAGGGTCACGTCAGTGGGGCTCACGCAAGCCGGGCTCACGTCAGCGGGGCTCACGCGGAGACCATCACACCCCCGGCCTGAGGGGCGTGGCTCCAGGAGCATGTGCTGAGCTCACCTTGACTGAGTCCAGCACACTCTTGGGGAAGAACCTCCTCAGACCGACGTCTTTCCTGCCAAACAAGCAGAGGCAGAGGTTTCATCGCAGGAGAAGAGACCATGACAACGGTTATGCTCACGGATCGGCATGCTTTCCACCAGAGTTGAAGCTCAGAGCAAACATCTCCAGTTCTGCTTCAGCTCCCTATGAGAGACAGGCAACGTTTCTTTGGGTTCACCTCAAACCTTAATAAACGAGACCATCACCCTGGGCAGGTGTGCAAGACGGACAGCGCTAGCTCACAGCTAAAACCAACTCAGTTGTTTCCCATTACCGCTGTTGCTATAAACAGCCCTCATTAAACACGAGCATGGGGAGCAGTAATGGTGCTACTGCTGGTGCTGAATGTCTCCTTTTACACACCCAAAAAGAAAAGAAAACCTCATTAGTCTCCAAAGACGCCCTGAGTGTGATGTCATCAGCACAAGAAAAGGTGCCCATGAGTTGCACTAAATGGTCACTATCTGCTCAAAAGCCAAAATCTCTTGCTTTTCATTTTCAGTTGAATCAGGGATACAATAATAGCATTATGTTAAATTATAACACATTACAGCAGATAATGTTTCATTCCAACAGTCCAAATGAGATATGAGGACTGTCCCATAATTGGGTAAAGTGCGGGTTATTAAGGGAGAGAATCAGTGCAACGTGTGGGTGGACCTTTACAAATGGGACCAACACTTCTAGAAGAAGCTGTGAAGCAGGCAGGAGCGTGAGAGGGCCAGCAGTCTCCCAGCGTCTGAGTCTGAGAAAGATGTGTGGGTGTGCACAACACCAACCGATCTCCAAACCTCTTTGAAAACATAACCAGGGCATCAGCCTTTATAGGAGACAAGCCATTAAAGGAGGCGTGAGCGTCTGTACAGCACAGGCGTGTCTTTAACGTGAGCGTCTGTACAGCACAGGCGTGTCTTTAACGTGAGCGTCTGTACAGCACAGGCGTGTCTTTAACGTGAGCGTCTGTACAGCACAGGCGTGTCTTTAACGTGAGCGTCTGTACAGCACAGGCGTGTCTGTAACGTGAGCGTCTGTACAGCACAGGTCTGTAACGTGAGCGTCTGTACAGCACAGGTCTGTAACGTGAGCGTCTGTACAGCACAGGTCTTTAACGTGAGCGTCTGTACAGCACAGGTCTTTAACGTCAGTGTCTGTACAGCACAGGTCTTTAACGTGAGCGTCCAGGATCTCCGCAGGATTAACTGCGATTTCCCCGAAGGAAACAGTGGCAGGATTCATGCTCCATGCCAGCCTTACGTCACCACGGAGACGGATGGGGAGGTGGGGGATGTGAGGCGCATGTTTCTCCTCTATAGAGCAGACGGGTTCTGGAAAGCACAATTTACTCTGACCCATATACAGCAGGAGAGAGAGAGGAGAGATAGGGGAGAGGGAGGAGGGGAGAGAGAGAGGAGAGATAGGGGAGAGGGAGGGGGGAGAGAGAGGAGGGAGGAGGGGAGAGAGGGGGGAGGGGAGAGGGAGGAGGGGAGAGAGAGGAGGGGAGAGGGGAGGTGATGTGAAGCCTACTCTGATAGTCTCTGCTTTACCAGGAGCATCCGCAGGTGCACGGAACATGGTGAGTGGTGTTATACTGGGAGGGTGAGTCTGAGTGGTGTTATACTGGTTATACTGGGAGGGTGAGTCTGAGTGGTGTTATACTGGTTATACTGGGAGGGTGAGTCTGAGTGGTGTTATACTGGTTATACTGGGAGGGTGAGTCTGAGTGGTGTTATACTGGTTATACTGGGAGGGTGAGTCTGAGTGGTGTTATACTGGTTATACTGGGAGGGTGAGTCTGAGTGGTGTTATACTGGTTATACTGGGAGGGTGAGTCTGAGTGGTGTTATACTGGTTATACTGGGAGGGTGAGTCTGAGTGGTGTTATACTGGTTATACTGGGAGGATGAGTCTGAGGTGTTAGGTTATGAGTCTGAGTGGTGTTATACTGGTTATACTGGGAGGGGGAGTGGGAGTGGTGTTATACTGGTTATACTGGGAGGGTGAGTCTGAGTGGTGTTATACTGGTTATACTGGGAGGGTGAGTCTGAGTGGTGTTATACTGGTTATACTGGGAGGGTGAGTCTGAGTGGTGTTATACTGGTTATACTGGGAGGGTGAGTCTGAGTGGTGTTATACTGGTTATACTGGGAGGGTGAGTCTGAGTGGTGTTATACTGGTTATACTGGGAGGATGAGTGTGAGTGGTGTTATACTGGTTATACTGGGAGGGTGAGTCTGGGAGTGGTGTTATACTGGTTATACTGGGAGGTTGAGTCTGAGTGGTGTTATACTGGTTATACTGGGAGGTTGAGTCCAAGTGGTGTTATACTGGTTATACTGGGAGGGTGAGTCTGAGTGGTGTTATACTGGTTATACTGGGAGGGTGAGTCTGAGTGGTGTTATACTGGTTATACTGGGAGGATGAGTCTGAGTGGTGTTATACTGGTTATACTGGGAGGGTGAGTCTGAGTGGTGTTATACTGGTTATACTGGGAGGGTGAGTCTGAGTGGTGTTATACTGGTTATACTGGGAGGTTGAGTCCAAGTGGTGTTATACTGGTTATACTGGGAGGTTGAGTCCGAGTGGTGTTATACTGGTTATACTGGGAGGGTGAGTCGGAATGGTGTTATACTGGTTATACTGGGGGTGAGTCTGAGTGGTGTTATACTGGTTATACTGGGAGGGTGAGTCTGACTTACTCCAGCAGTTCGTAATTAGACTTCTTATCAAGGGCGTTTCCTGGCATCTCCCTGAAGAACCTCCTGTAACACAGGGACACAAACACGGTACACTGATGCGCCATGGTGGCTCATCCTCGCATGGTGGCTCATCCTCGCAGGCACTAACCACAGTGCCTCTGAGAATCACGCAGGTCAAATCACTCACCTGATTTCAAGGCAGCCCAGTTTAAGAGCAACGTCCTGATCAACCTGATCAGCAACTTCCATCATGTAATCACTTCTCACCTGGGGGGGGGCATATTGTAGAGTTAGAGTCCTGAAACTGCAAAAGAGACGACATGCTGGCAAAGGGGAGGAACGATCTATAGACGCGGAGCAGGAGAGAATGTGTTCAACAGAATACACGCCATACGCAGTAGAAACACTGTCCTTGATACGATTATGTCAAGAGACGGAGGAGGGGTAGAATAAGAGGGTGGGAGGAGAGAGAGAGGGAGGGAGGGAGGGAGAGAGAGGGACACCAGAAGGTGAAAGAAATGCATAGAAATGCTCTGAAACGCTCTGAAGCCCCCAGCAGTCACCCAGCACACGGAGGAGGACACGGGTCTCCCAGTCCGCGCTGCGCACACACACTCACTGCAACACACTGCTTGCGACACACTGCTTGCGACACACTGCTTGCGACACACTGCAGGGTAAACTGCAACACTTTGTCACTGCATTTCAAAGGGACCAAATGTGAGTCATTATTTAACACAGAGAACAGATCAGCTTGTCTGCAGCCGCCAGCAGGGGGCGTGGTGACCCCAGACGTGGTGCAGGCACCTGTCTCGCCTCCTGTCTCGCCTCCTGTCTCGCCTCCTGTCTCGCCTCCTGTCTGCTTCAGGTCACTGAGTGTGGCAGCTAAGCTGGACCACAGACACGTAGAGACGATCTAAACTAAAGCGCACTGACCCAGTTTAGCTTCACTCCAAACACCCTGCAGCATATTACAGCACACACACACACGCACGAACACAAGCACACTCACACTCACGCACGAACACACACACACTCACGCACACAAACACGCATACAGAAGCACTAGAGGACTCTACAGAATCTTTCACCCAATGGATTTTTGGGCTTTACTGCAACATTTTCTTGGGCGACAGTGAAGTAGTAAAGCAGATGTGGAGATATTCATATGGATTAGAAAAAGCCTTCAAGTACAAACGCTCGTTACCTGATGGTAAAAGTAGTTCAGCGTTGGCTGGTCTTCAGTAAACTGGGTCAGGAACCCTTTTGGTAAGTAGCGTATTCGCAGTTCATACCTGAGCACAGAGGACAATGGCACAGAGATCAGCACAGTGAAGCAGAGACGTGCTGTTAGCACAGCTAAACACGCAGCACAGCTAAACACGCAGCACAGCTAAACACGCAGCACAGCTAAACACGCAGCACAGCTAAACACGCAGCACAGCTAAACACGCAGCACAGCTAAACACGCAGCACAGAAGATGGAATGAGTCTGAACATTAGTCCCCGATCATATATACCTGCATGTCATATGTATACATATCCTTCAGCTTCAGCCAATCACCAATGCTTACTAATGCCATGTGACTGACCACAGTCCAAACACTCACAAAGCTACCACTGGCTTCCGGCATCGTCTTATTTTCAGCAGTTATGGAATAACAGTTGCTGGGTGGATGACTTGGGAATTCCAAGAGCTTTAGCAAGTCTGGGAATCACAAACGTAGCAACGACCAAAACACGAGTGGTCTGCAGAAAGCCACCTGTACCCTGAGTTAGTGCTGGCTTCATCCCTCTGTATCCAGTTATGTTCATTCACAGCACCACGGTCCGTCTGCTCAGATACAGCCCCACAGGCTGCATGCCTCTACCCTGCCCTTCAGCCTGTGCACGGTCAGCCCTGGAGGCTGTATTCTCTCACACAGCCGTGTGCATGCAGCAGAGGTTAGCGTATGTGCAAATGCGTGCACGTGTGTGAGAGAGCGTGTTAAACCTGTCTCACCCCCCGGTGGTCACATCACATGTGATTAGTGACTGTAGTGAGACCTTCCACATCAGCCTGCCAGGCACAGCGATTCGGACTCCATGAGTGCTGCAGCGCACTGCCCGTCAGGTGAAACCTCAACCCGCTCTCTCCCAGCTGTCTGATTGTCTGCTTTCAATTACCCACAATTACCGAGACGATCTGGGCCAGACACGGCGTCCTGGAGCAGCACGCCCAGTTAGGGGTTCGTTCTGGAAACGTGTCTGTAAAGGACAAGAGGCTACTGGGCCAGAGACTTGTGATCTGCTTTTGCACAGGGACAGACTGGAAATGAAGGTAGCTTCACGAAAGGCGTTTGTGTGGAGCTGGTGATGAGGTAGCGTGTGAAGGCAGGCTTCATCCGCGCTGCAGCAACATCACAATTACAGACATCTGTCATTTAGCTGCATTTGTGTGTGCGTGTGTGTAAAGCTGTAATGTGTCCTTGAGATCATGAAAGGTGCTATATAAATAACACTTTTAATTTCTTTATTATTATTATTATTTAGCCCACACTAAGGAAAGGCCACATTCGCTGTAGCAGCTATATGCGTGAGTCTCGTCTGCTCCATGTTCAAAGATTCGACATCATCTGCAGTGAGGCTCAGCAAAAGGTATATAAATAAATAAAAATACATTTTACATCACATTCAATCCATCTCGGATGATCTGAGAATCAAAAGCTCTGTGCTGGCACGACAGTTTCCGCTCATACAGGCTAATGTGCACTTCCATATTCCCGGAGACAGAATGACCCAGATATTAAGGCCTATATTTCATACAGTACGCCTATTCTGGGACCTGTCCTATGAAATGTGATCAAACAGAGGAGGAGGAACTTGGTTTTGCATTATTTAATGTTTGCTAAGAGGCAGGCAACCGTGGGCCAAAACGCCATTAGCAGAAAGCTAAAGTCATTACTGGACTAGGAGCAGTGATCAGATGTGGAGTGATTAGAACAGATGGTACGTGTTAGAAACAGTGGTGAGACGTAAAGGAGATTGAAGAACTGATCATATGCAGAAGGTTAAGTAAAACCAATCTGGATAGATGGGTTAGAATTGATCGCTGGTTTTAGTCTCTGGGCCATTAAATCCCAACATGGCTGGTCTTCAATTTTCCAAAGTGCACTTGTGTTTCTCCACTGCCACGTTCCTCTCACTGGCTTCCAGTAGCTGCTCGCATCAGATTTAAAACCCTGATGTTCACCTACAAAGCCAAGAATTGACCAGCCCGTCCCTGCGTGATGGCAGTGGTGAGAGCCTGATCCGTACCTCAAACAATCTGCGCTCTGCTGCCGAGTATGAAACCCCATGGAAGATAATCAAGACTCGTCTCTGTCCTGGCTATCAGACGGTGGAGGAAACATCCAATGACTATCTGAACAGTCCAAACTGGCTATCTTCAAATACAGACGCAAGACTTGTCTATTTAAATGTCTTGTTGTCCTGACATGTCCTGAATCACAATCACCTCCCAGGTGTCAGTGTTTACTGTTGTTTGGTGCTGCACTTAAGTACCTCAAAAGTAAATGATCTAAAGTAGAGGTGAGAAGAGGGGAGGAGAGGTGGAGAGGTCAGAAGAGGGGAGGAGAGGTAGAGAGGCCAGAAGAGGGGAGGAGAGGTAGAGAGGTGAGAAGAGGGGAGGAGAGGTGGAGAGGTCAGAAGAGGGGAGGAGAGGTAGAGAGGTGAGAAGAGGGGAGGAGAGGTGGAGAGGTCAGAAGAGGGGAGGAGAGGTAGAGAGGCCAGAAGAGGGGAGGAGAGGTAGAGAGGTAAGAAGAGGGGAGGAGAGGTGGAGAGGTGAGAAGAGGGGAGGAGAGGTAGAGAGGTCAGAAGAGAAACAGCATCAAGCACATGATCAGTTTAAAGCCAAAAGGTCACAAAAGGTCAGAACATCTGGCTGCTTAAACGTTACAGTTCGAGTGAAGACCTGAAACAGTACATTACAAAACCTCATGCAGTTTCTGATCCCTGGTACTGGTTGGTACTGTTTGGTACTGGTCCACTGTGCTGGTGGACAGAGGCGCCTCATCGCCTGGTGTTTTGGACTTTCTCACACTGCTCACTTCAAGTGACTCTATTTCAATGTTTGATTTATGCTTAAATATAAAGTGCTCTTCCTTCCCTGTTACTGGGAGGAGACAGACATGCTTGCTAAATAAATCACTTTGCTGCTCTTCAAAGGACTGTGGGCTTCTGTCAGGGACTGGAAGTCTGTTCACTTCTACCTGCCCCAGCTCTGAAATGCTAAACACATCCAAAATACAACTGAGAGCCTCATTCACTATACAGTCACTATGGTTCTGCAGCTGTATTCAAAAGTAAATGTGGTCAATTACAATTACATTTGTTAACATACTCCAGCTTCATGGTTCATGAGGAACAGAGCAGGAACCCAGTGAGCATCTCAGAAAGCAACTAGTACTACTGGAAACCAGCGCTACTGAAACCCAGCGCTACTGGAACCCAGCGCTACTGGAACCCAGCGCTACTGGAACCCAGCGCTACTGGAACCCAGCGCTACTGGAACCCAGCGCTACTGGAAACCAGCGCTACTGGAACCCAGCGCTACTGGAACCCAGCGCTACTGGAACCCAGCGCTACTGGAAACCAGCGCTACTGGAAACCAGCGCTACTGGAACCCAGCGCTACTGGAACCCAGCGCTACTGGAACCCAGCGCTACTGGAACCCAGCGCTACTGGAACCCAGCGCTACTGGAACCCAGCGCTACTGGAAACCAGCGCTACTGGAACCCAGCGCTACTGGAACCCAGCGCTACTGGAGCAAACCTGCTGCTTCTACGGGGTGGAGAAACCTGGTACAACCGTCACAAGGGGCGGGGTCTGAGAGAGGAAGCCCCTCCTCACCTCCACTCCTCCAGCGGGTGGCTGGGCTCATAGTGCTCCCTCACGTGGGACACGCCCATGTCAGGGTGGAGCCAGTGCACCTCCCCCGTGCGCAGGTGGGTGAGGCGCAGGCCGAAGCAGACCACACAGCGCGCCTTGTGGATGTCCACGATCTTCTGGATGACGCCCTGAAACACAGCACACCATTTAGTGCAGTGTTGAGTTCATGCTAGTTCACTCCATGTCTGTCACTCTGTGAATGAATATTTAGTACAGTGTTAACAAAGGCGTGTGAACGATTCAGAGCGGCGGGAGTGTGACTAGCTCCACCCTTCTGCCGCACACACCAACAGTCCTCACAGGACAGGGACAGAGATTCAGGCAGGGACTGGGAGAAGGGGAAGAGCGTACAGGGCGACAGAGGACAGGGACAGAGATTCAGGCAGGGACTGGGAGAAGGGGAAGAGGTGAAATACACCACTGATGGATCATCCAGAAAACATACTGCAATGTGATGTAGGAGCAAAGTGCTAAATGTAGCATTACTGCTAAATCTCAGCATTAGTCAGACTGCACCACATTCCTGTGCTCTGTAAACAGGCAGATCAATCTGTCATGATACATGAGCGTTAGTGCTCTGACAAATAATCCTTCTGCAGTCAAATATAAAAATGACTTTCTGACAAAGCCCTGCATTCTTGAACTGTGCCACTCGATCAGATCAAGCGTCCACACACGCATGTCTCATATCCTACATTTCATATTCGTAACATAGTACTTTTATACCTATAGTACTTTTTCTCAATTCATCCAGGCCTGACTGAGTTTCTTACAAAGCTGATCTGCGTGTTGCCTGAATGCCTGAGGGTCACGTGGTCTCACGCGTCTCCGCTCACCCTGACGTCGGTGGAGT
This sequence comes from Brachyhypopomus occidentalis, assembly GCA_020368025.1. Taxonomy (NCBI): domain Eukaryota; kingdom Metazoa; phylum Chordata; class Actinopteri; order Gymnotiformes; family Hypopomidae; genus Brachyhypopomus; species Brachyhypopomus occidentalis. Next base: position 1,525,321 of record JAGXOD010000082.1, on the reverse strand, counting down.
CCCCATGCCGGACGTTGCTAGCCCAGGTTGACGGCTCGCTGCCGCTCTCAAAATGGTGGAAGACTTTGAGCACGCGCTCCAGGGTGCCGGCCGCTCGCTCCACTCCGCCACTGTAGCGTGGCTTGGGGCCCTGGCTCAGGGCGTGGTTGGGGTTCGGGTCCACGTACGCTGCCGCCATGCCTTTGGTGGGCGCTAGGTGTCTGTCATATTCTGCAGAGGAGAGAGCAACGAGGTAGCGGTTGGTTGTGAGGGGCGGAGCTTACTGAGTGGATGCAAATAAATACAATTTGTGTAAATAATTATGTAAATAAAGAGCACCAGCATGGCCGTGTGTGTGTGTGTTTCTGTGAACACTAGTAGCCAATTAGCAAATGAGTTCTTCTAGAGTTGCTTGATGTCTCTATTCGTCTTAAAGGCACTTCCAGCCTGTCCTATAAGTTACACAACTCAGATGGGCTAAAAGGAAAACGTACGATTTTGTTTATACATATGCATCTCTTCGCAACTGCACTCAAACCACCTGTATTAGTACTTATTTGACATTATAAGTTGATGTTATAAGTCTACATACATCATGACAAATCAGTATTATTCAGTCAAATAAGCACTTAGATGTCTTTATTAAGAAGTCTTTCTATACAAGCGCTACTTGTCCCTGAGGAGGCCAAATGCAGCACCTAGCTGTGCCATAAGTGTCTAGAAGAGCTCCCTCACAACCAAAACCTGCATGCTAACACAAAACACTGCATTTCACACAAGGCAATAAAATCTAATCTCTGATCTCCAGCTGCCATTTGCCTTTACAATACAGAGGGCGAGGGACAGGGTCAAAGTTCAAACAAATCATAAACACAAAAATACAACAGCAACAAAAACAGCAGCCGAATGCTGATTCGTTGCGACTTTCAGCTCGTCTCCGACACTTCCTGTCCAGCTCAAAGTCCACTTCCTACCTTCTCTGGGACAAGTCCAGCATGTACACGCCAGTGCTGTGCTAAACAGGGCAGGATTCCCACAGGGCTCAGGACGCGCAGACGCTCAGACAAGACATTGAATCTCAGAGTACACATCTGTCTCAGTGAGAGCACAGAACACTGTACAGGGATCAGCTCTGGGCTAGTCTTACTGAGGTGTCCCTATGCCTTTAATTCACACACGCTCAAACACACAAATGTGCACACTCACACACAAACATCTCCCAGTATTTCCTTTACTGTGACATCACATCCTGCTTATCACAATGCACTTTGGCAGAGTGGAGTGCGAGTGAGTCACCGTGGAGGTGCACTTCCTGTCTGTCTCTCCTGCAGAGACAAGGAGAAGACACCCTGTCTCCCTTCCAGCCTGACAGCTGAAAGACCGGATTCTCACACCACGGGCCCAGCTGCCTTGTGTAGGGACGTCCTCCCCACGACTGTAGATGTCATGTTTTAAAAACCGAGTTCCATTAATAATGCTTTTAAAAACCTCTCAGCCGACTCCGTCAATACATCACTGCAAGATTTCTCATGTGGTCTCCACAGCTTGGAGGCAATCAACAGGCTGAACATGTCAGACCCTCGTGATGAGCTGGACGGAGACCCTCGTCTTCTTCGTGCTGGATTCTGGGGGCTCGGGGTGTAAGCTAGTGATCCAGCCTCCTGCACATGTGCACCAGGGAAGGATCAGTAATGCCTGACTAATCAAATGAATCCATTTCCTCCTACACAGATCATCAGAATAAAACACAGTTGTATCACTAGACACACAAGGTAATGTTTTTTCAAAGGTAAATATGAAGCCTTTTAAGACTCCCATCCTATCGTATACGTCATAGGAAAAGCATAAACAGCTACAGAAACCATGCAAAAGCAGATATTAGAAACTCTAGTCTTAGACAGAACAGCTGCATGTCAAGACCTCCTTACATTGCTTTACTGGTGTAGAAGTATATACTCCCCAGTACAGTACATACTCCCCAGTACAGTACATACTCCCCTGTACAGTGTATACTCCCCAGTATAGTGTATACTCCCCAGTACAGTACATACTCCCCAGTATAGTGTATACTCCCCAGTACAGTACATACTCCCCAGTACAGTATATACTCCCCAATACAGTACATACTCCAGTGTTGATGACCCAGTGGCTGTGGTGTTGTTTGGGTCTGTGAGTTCTGCCCTGGCTGGCAGGTCATTCACGGTCCTGTGCTCAAGCCATTAGCCCAGACCGACTGCAGCAACAACAGCTGCCAATAAGGATAAGACCGACGAGCCCGTAGGGGGCGCTGTGGAGCACAGATCCCAGTCGTCTCCTCCGGGCTCAATCACAGGGTGTTTTTGCCTGCGCTACCAAACCTCTCAGCTTTGCATCTTCTGTCAGTGCTCAGAGGAAACTAAACAGCTCTCTCTCCTGCTGCACGTAGTGCTGGAGCTCTTTCAGCTCCGCTGAGGTTCTGAGGAGGTGTGGAGTGGCCTCAGACGTCAGGACTGATACCACTCTGGAACATCACGCCGTATGAAGGAATTACATTACCAAGAATAGCCCTGTAAAATAGACCTCGAGAAAGTTATTTTTAGCCCTTAGAAGAGAGAGGGTCAAAGGCACAAATCTGGGGATCTACTGGTCTGGAGATCTGCCGGTGTGGGGATCTGCCGGTGTGGGGATCTGCCGGTGTGGGGATCTGCCGGTGTGGGGATCTGCCCATCTGGGGATCTGCCGGTGTGGGGATCTGGGTCCCGCTAGCCTTGTGAAGCATTTAGGACCAGTGTTGTAACATTAACAGGGCTGATACTGTGACAGCTCCTATCTCGACATCACTCCAGCTACACTGCGTCACACACTGAGCCTGTTAGGATGTGTTAAGATGTCTTATTGGGTTGAACAGATGTCATTCCTGATTACTGCGGTCATCATGAGCATCAGTGGTTTCCTTGTCTTTCTCAAACCATCAACATTCAGTCTTACAATCAAACCAAACGTTGGCCAGGAGCGTGTGCTTCGCCTGGGCCACATTCAGAAATGTTCCCACTTGCCATTTGCTATTGATTTTTTTAAAACTGCTAGCAAGCTATTCAGTTTAGCTATAGTTTAGCTAGCATTAGCTATAGTTTAGCTAGCATTAGCTATAGTTTAGCTAGCATTCTTAGCAGTTAACGTTCGTTTGCCTACACAGCACTTTTGCCAACTACTAACAATCGAGGAACAGAGATGCTTTAGAGGCTAAAGAAACTAAAACTATATAAAATGACTGATTAAAACAAATGTCAAAGCCACAATTTAAATAGCATACGTTTCATGTGCACATAAGCTCTGCGTATTGGTTATTTTGAATGACACTGTTAGTGATCTGAACCAATTCGGCTTGGCCATCCCTGAAAAATCTTTTAAAACCTCTGCCCAATGCTGTTTAACCAATCACGTTAATCTTCACCTGTTGACTGCAAAATGATTACATCCAAGGTAGAGCTGCCTTCAGAACAATTTTGAGCTGCGATGTTGTCTATGAGCACCACCCAGACCCCCACCCACACCCCATCCCTTCACCCAGTTCCCAGATCCTTCCCGCTGAAGACAGCCATGAAGCCTGTGGTGTGGTTAGTGCTGAGTGCATTCTGTAGGTTATCAGGTAACACTAGGAGGTCTGTGAGGCTCCACTGACTGGCTAATGGCTGACAGACATGATCCTACCTCCCATCACCACAAGAAATCTATAGCCCTCCACCTGAAAGGGGGATTAAGAAACAAGGGCTCTTGAGATGTGGAGCTTCTCTTCCTTTTCTAGTCACTCAGTGTCAATCACACGACAGCCCCTCCCCCTTCCGCTCTGGAGTCTGAGGACAGGTAAGTCCCGCCCCCTCAGGTTTCTTCACTACACTCCCCTGTGATGTGATGCAATCTGTTCACTGCTTTGCCACATCCCATTTTTGTTAACAGAACAATTCCTGATCATTGAATGACTTGGCAATCCTCACCTCGCGCCCTACAGAGATTCACACTTTGTCTGATTGTTAAGGGGACGTTCCATGGTCTAGATCTGATTTCCAGGGGTGAAGATTCTTTGCACACATGCACATGTGAACTAATGTTATGGACGTTCCTCACCGCTCTGCTCGGTGAAGACACAGAGCTCAGACCTGCGTCACTGGTGCGTTGGAGTCACTGTGACTGTGAGGTCTGGATCTGCTGGGTTGTTTACATTTTAGCACAGTATGTCACTCTCTCTCACAAGTCTGCTGCAGGTCTGATCTCAAAAATGGTGTGAACAGAAAAAAGACAACATGTGTGTGTGTGTCTGTGAGTTCTTAAAATAAAGGGCATCTTGGAAGTTGGTACTCCTAATGAGAGAACTACTTTGGAAGAAAGAACACAAACACACTAGCATAAACACACACACACGCCAACAAAATCACCCTCAGCACACAATCCTCTTTAACAGTGTGGTCTTTACCAAGCCTGCTTATTCCTCTGTATAGCAACAGCGTTACATGATTAGTGCATAAACACCTATAAACACACACACACACCGCTAAAGTAAAAGCACTATAAAAGTTACTCTTCTGAAAGCACTAGAACAATCAAATTGTAACCAAAGCAGTTAAAATATCAAATATTTGAATACCCTAATGTAGTTCACCACATAACAGCATAAGGCCATTGACATCTATAATCAAAGCGATTAGATTTGTGGATAAACTCTCATTTCATCTTACAGACAACACTGCTACCACATGAGCACATTAAAAGCGACCAGGGCAATGATTACAATAAATCATTCTTATAGTTTAAACCACATTATTAAATTTTCAATACAATTACATATAAACAGCGCTTAATGTTAAACGTAATTCCTCTCCAGCCCCTTCCTGTGTCGTTCTCAGCTTAATCTGATATTCAGCAATACGGCACATGTTTTACTTAGCAACCCAACCCACGGTGAAAATACATAATGGATTTCACTGGCCACACACCAGTCAATCACCGGTGAAGTGAAAATCGTTTCTGTTCCTCAAATCTCTCCCGTTCTCTCTCACACACCTCCACACGCAAATGAGGTGAGGAAGCAGCGGTCTGCTGTGCTGCTCAGTGGGGAGGCCATCCTGCTCGGTCGCACTACTCATTACACACAGCCTAATGAGGGCACGTGGACGCCCGCAGTGACACACAGCCCTCTGCTTGTCCTTCCGCACCGCCTACACTCCACATGCATTTATTCATAGACTTCATTTATCCACTTAGTACACGGTGTTTGCGTCCACCGCCCTGTATGGAACGTTGTTAGCGAGGAGCCGCTAAAGCCGCTAAAGGGGAGAGAGCTGGACACATGCTGAACGATCAGGGACGTTTTCCGCCCGCATCGCCCCAAACAGGCTGGAAATAACACGATACACATTAGAACTATTCGAAAACTGTCCTCCAAAAGCTCAAATTGTGTTTGGACCGAAAAGGAACGACTAACAGAAGCATATCGGCAAGCAAATGCCAACGCACATTCACGACATTCAGAACGTCTGTAAAGCTGAAATGAGACATGGCAGCCATCCGATTCTAAGGCGCACCATACATATCCCTCTCCCATAGCCCGAGCTCTGTGCCCCTCCTGCCCAGCCTACAGGGGGCGGCACATCATACGCGTGCGGGATGTAGGTGACGTACTTGGCAGAGGGGTTGGGTAGGAGTAGACGCAGGCCCCCCGCACCCAGCACAGGGGGAAGGGGTTGCAGCCGCTGCTCCCCATACGCCGGCCCCCCGCCGCCTCTCTCTCCCAGGCCCAGCGGCTCGGCACCTCGCCCTCGCAGGCATGGGGAGCGGGCGGCTGCCCCGGCCCACCGCGACCCCCTATGACCGGGTGGGGGGGGGGGGTAGAGTGGGCACAGGGACCGAGCGACCACCGCCCCGATCCACACAACGCCACGGGACAGGCGCCGAAAGGACCCGGAGGAGCGGGGCGTCAGCGGCAGTTGGGGAGTCCCACCGAGGCAGAGTCGCCCGTCGGGCACGTGAGCGTGTTTCTGTGGTATATCCACAAGAGGTTTCGTCAAGGCAGGGGAGAGCGCGGTGGAGATATCAGAGAGGCGTCGGGCGAGAGCGCGGTGGAGATATCAGAGAGGCGGGGCGAGAGCGCGGTGGAGATATCAGAGAGGCGTCGGGCGAGAGCGCGGTGGAGATATCAGAGAGGCGTCGGGCGAGAGCGCGGTGGAGATATCCGAGAGGCGTCGGGCGAGAGCGCGGTGGAGATATCCGAGAGGCGTCGGGCGAGAGCGCGGTGGAGATATCCGAGAGGCGTCGGGCGAGAGCGCGGTGGAGATATCCGAGAGGCGCTGGGCGAGAGCGCGGTGGAGATATCCGAGAGGCGCCGGGCGAGAGCGCGGTGGAGATATCCGAGAGGCGCCGGGCGAGAGCGCCGGGCGGAGGAGATATCCGAGAGGCGTCGGGCGAGAGCGGTGGAGATATCAGAGAGGCGTCGGGCGAGAGCGCGGTGGAGATATCCGAGAGGCGTCGGGCGAGAGCGCGGTGGAGATATCAGAGAGGCGTCGGGCGAGAGCGCGGTGGAGATATCCGAGAGGCGTCGGGCGAGAGCGCGGTGGAGATATCAGAGAGGCGTCGGGCGAGAGCGCGGTGGAGATATCCTTGAGCTGCCGGCACGCTGGGAAATCTAATCCAGGAAGGTGCGACGCAGGCTGGACAGTAATGTAGCAGGGGCCCGATGAGAGAGCGCTCGCTAGCTCCAGGACAACACTTCCTCCCAGAGACAGCGAGACGGAGGGCGAGACGAACAAGCCGTGTGTAGCTGGAGACTTTGTGAGGATATGTGCTCCACTTAGAGAGAGAGAGAGAGAGAGAGAGAGAGAGAGGGAGGAAGACAAGGAAGCATGTGCAAGAGAGGGAGGGGCAGAGACAGAGAGACCAGGGAGAAAGAGAGCAAAGGAGAGAGAGAGAGTGAAACAAATCAGGGCAGCTGAAAAAGGAGGAGCTACCTTATCAGTATGCTAATTCTACTCTGCAAGTCTTCCTGCTATTCGCTCACCAACAGTAGTATTTACATAACACCGACGGCTGAGCCCAGGGTCTCTGCAGAACAGGTCTGGCCAGGGTGCCCACTGTCCCTCAGCAACAAGGCAAGAGGTCCTTCCTTCTGGTCTCCTCTGGCACTCAGTCAGATCACTCCCCTCCCCTCCCCTCCACAGCCACATCACTCCCCTCCACAGCCACATCACTGCCCTCCCCTCCACAGCCACATCACTGCCCTCCCCTCCACAGCCACATCACTGCCCTCCCCTCCACAGCCACATCACTGCCCTCCCCTCCACAGCCACATGACTCCCCTCCCCTCCTCTCCGCTCACAAACACCCCACACTTGGGAATACACCTGGCCCACATACAGAAAACGCTACACAACACAATAGCACCATTTGGTCATACCAGTATATTTAATTCCATATTATAATTTCTAATGTATATATCATTATCTTTTATGATGTTTTTCATTCATAGTTGTCCAATATAGTCAGATAATAGAATAACAATAGGTAATAACTAATAAAATTGAATTGTGAGCTTAAATGATAGATAAATACCCATTTAAATATAGCTATAACATGGATAAAGAGCTACAGAGTGTGAAATGTATGACAGCCTGTAAGACACAGCTAGAGTGTGTGAAATGTAGGACAGCCTATAAGGTACAGCTAGAGTGTGAATTGTAGGACAGCCTATAAGGTACAGCTAGAGTGTGAATTGTAGGACAGCCTACAAGGTACAGCTAGAGTGTGAATTGTAGGACAGCCTATAAGGTACAGCTAGATCTATCCAGTATATAGTGTACAACAACACACCCCCCAAACCTCAGCTACATTCCCTAGGAGATATATATGGAACATCAGTTGGCTCAAGGAAGGAAGACAGCGTCCAGCTTCCAGCTTTTCACAAAACTGCACATGCCGATTACGCAAACACAATGAAGAGAACAGACACCGGAGAATGTCTTCTACAGATAATTCAATGTTCAGTTCAGAGATACAAAACTAAAGAAATCATCTCAATCCTTTTTTTCCAAGGATTCAACTTAACCTGTTTAGGCAAATTAAAATGAAAGGCGTTTTAGAAACCAGTTCATGTCGTTTAACGCAGGAAAACCCAAGCAAACCACTTCTGCCCAAGTGTCCTGTTCCATCGTAGCTCTGCGAGCAGCTTAGCGGTTAGCATCACAGCTTTGTTTAGCAGGCTGGTGAGCTTTAAGCAGCGCTGCACAGCATCTACATGCATTATTGAGCACACGCAGGATTTGTAGCAGAGAGAGTGAGAAAGACAAAAACAGCAGGAAAGCTAACAGCCATGTTTTTTTAATTTGTTTGGGTTGTTTTTTTTTTTTTTACACATTTCTAAGCATTCACGCCTGTCACACCGAAGACAGGATTGGGGGGGGTGCAGACAGATAGCCGTAAAACACCATCATGCGGTCATGTGTCTCTTCCCTAAATGGCACAAACACATGAGACAAAAGGACCACAGGTCCAGGTGAGCACTTCATTCCAGATATTACACACGGTTCCCAATTTAAAAAGCTGTGGACCCGTGTCAAACTGTTTCAGACTGATCAGTGAGTCATGTGCACAACTGATCATTCCCATGCAGTACACAGGGCCACGTGAGCTGGCCCCTCGTGAGCTGGCCCACGTGAGCCTTGCTTCATCCAGCGCCCACATCGGACTTCAACAACTGGGAACTAACCTGAAAGACATTCAGCATGGAAGGACAGTTGGACAGATTCACTAAGTGCTGAGAAACTCAATAATGTGACAGAAATAACAGAACAAGCTTCACTGCATGCTCTACTTTGCGTGTCTTCGTGTCTTAAAGGCCACCCCTCTACTACAGCGCAGGTTTGAACCCTGTACAACAGATCAGATAGTAGATTTCCTGTCACACTACCCTCCCACAGGAACGCTGGTTGGCTCAAATATCAGCCCATAAGCGCATTATGTGCTCAACAATGGCCTGGGTGGAGAAAGGACCAGCAACCAGAAAACCTCCAGCCAAAAGACCAAAGCTAAACTCCTCCTTGCTGGAGCGTTTACGTGCCTGATCACAGCCTAAAACAAGTGAATTGCTATGGGAGGGGACAAAAATGGACACAACTGTAGAAGTGATCATCAAATCATCTGTGCTGAGCCATATTTTAGTGTTGGCTGGTTTACTTACCCGCGTAGTAGGAGATCCTTGTAAGATCTGAAATAAAACAGAGAGAAACAGAATACATCACTTTGCATCAGCAACAGAGCTAAGCAGGCGGTGTGTGAGTGTGTGTGGACGGCAGAGACAGAAGACCATGCATTACAAATGCCTGAAAGGACAGCGCCCTCTAGTGTACACACTGCTCACTGACACTGCGTCTGAAGTCCAGAGGTTTTTTTCTCATGGCAAGCATTTAAACTATACTGAATAAGCACTGTGTTTTTACATTACGTTAATTAATGTCCTGTTTTAAAATAACAATTAACTCGTTAAAACACCATGATGCAATTACAATAATACATCCAATGGCAATAACATTTCAATTTATGTCTTTAAATCTTTAATGTGACAGTTAAAGATTCAGAGCCCTGAATTATTCTGACCAAATTTTTTTAAACCTCCATCTGGAAAACCTGAGACTAGTCAGGATGCATGACATACTACATACATGACATACTACATACATGACATACTATATACAATAGGCTGGAATTCATTAGAGGGCCCATTTGTATTATGGTTCCATGTTAGGATAGTAGTGGGAATCCACTGGACCAAACCAGGTTCTGCATCGCTGTGGCCACGGCTTCCCCTGCCGCCTGCTAACGGCCCCAGGCCCCCTAGAGGCCCCAGGCCCCCTAACGGCTCCAGGCCCATGGGCCTGTAGATGGACACATGGACCTGCATATGGACACATGGGCCTGTAGACGCAGATGAGTGCATAGAGGGAGGAGACAACGGGACAATGAAAAGTACAAGATCGTCCATTAGAGGATCTACAGAATATTCATGAACTGAGAGATTCAGGGAGAGGACAAACTACAAACAAATAAGCAAACAAACAGATCCTCCCTTTGATGTGGCTGACGAGGTCACACACGCATGTTGGTGATGCTGGAGGAGCTTCCATCACGCCCTGGGTGGAATGTGGTGGATCTGCGTTGTCTGAACAGCACTGCTGCTCTCATTGTGCGAAAATCACAATGTCAACAATGAACACATTTATGCGGTTAGGCCCAATACTGGAGAAATGCTGCGAATAACAGCACAGTGGGGGGGAGTGGGACGGAGAGGGGGCAGGTTGCAGGGTGGGCATGGGGCACGTGGAGGTTGTAGGGTGGAATGGGGCACGTTGAGGTTGCGGTTAGAGAGCCATTCTGACACACTCCCATGGTGAGGAGCTCGGACCTCAAAAGATCAAAGGGGGTTACGCACCTTTATAATGGCTGCTTGCTCTGGCTATCTGCTCAGCGATTCCTATTATAGTCTCAAAGAATATCCATGAATATAGACTTGGTGAATGAACGCGGACAAAGAACGTGAAAGAGAGAGAGAGTGTGAGAGAGAGAGAGAGAGAGAGAGAGAAAGAGAGAGGCTCAGATACAGAAAAGCCCCCTCTGCTTTGTCACCTATGGCCCTGTCAGTTTGAATGCTACGGATTGGCTGAAGGGCTGAAGAGGGAAGAAAGGCGGAGCTTAAGGGCGTCACATGTGCAAACACAGACGGATACCCACAGAAGCCCAGGCCTGAATCGCACCATTAAAAATTGACAGCTAGCCGTAACTGCATGCACCACTGGCTTTGCCATTATGGCTGCAGTAAGCAAAGGCCAGTGATGTGAGGCGTATGGGATCAGATAACAGCAGCCAAAGCGGAAGCATGTAGACTCAGACAAGTCACAGCAGGACTTCAATCTAGCCGAGCGCCGTCTTAAGATGGAGGAAAACACAGAGTAGCTGTTAGATGCCTACGAGTGTGAAAGTTATTGAAAGTAGTGCGTGAATTCACACCATTTTAGTATCTGGACAGTGGGACTATTTTATAGCCAGTGTGTGGGTGGACAACAGAGATACACCAAGTGGACCAACTCCAAATAAATCCCAAAAGCCAAGATACCCAACACAGATGATGTGTATGCGAATGCCGATTTGTAGGACAATAGATCATTTTTAATCGCAATCACAATACAGGCTTTTGCAATACTGCATGAAAACGCAAATAAGAAGTCACGCCAAACAGGTCACGCCAAGAAACAACACAAAATGACCACAGATCTCAATCAGCAACTGAAAGTCTCAACGAACACTGTACACTGAAAAATTGCCAAAGCTTAAATGTAGAGCATGACATCCAGGGCCGGTGTGCAAGAACACAGCTCCTGGTGTAATGCTGCTACAGCACAGGGTGGCTACGGTGTCTCTCTTTGACCATATGGCTGTGCTTATGCCCCGAGTGGGTGAAAGGAGTTTGCCTGTCACCTATTTTTAAATACAGCTCTGCACTCATAATGCTATGGGTAGCCATATTGTGTAGGTGAAGCCCTTTATAGATACAGCATGATGTAAATACCAGTCACTCATGACGTCCCAAAGGCTAAAAACAGCATTCATTGAAACCTGAAGATCCTCTAAAGGCAAAGATCTGTCTTACTCATTATTGCTCATTTGATTATTATTTCAGACACCCTGTGTAGATTGTTTTAGTCCAGACAGCTAAATATTACAGAGTGTATACACATTGATAAGATGAGCTGAAATAAGATGGAAATCTTCACACAGAGGTGTGTTGGTCGCTGGAAGCAGTGCAGTAGTGTAGGGCAGAGGCAGAAGATGCCATCTGCCTCCCAGTCCTGCTGGCAACCACCCAGGACAAACCAGTAAAACCAGACAGCAGAATTCAACTGGGTGGTTTTGTGACTTACACAGTTTACTCTGGTGAGGGCCACAAACACACACACACACACACACACACACACACACGTTCTGATGGCAGCATAACGGACTGAGTGCAGAACAGGAACCTGATGCACATCGTGTACGATCTCAGCGCCGTCTTCTCAATCTCCAGTTTATCTGGTCATCTGCTGTGAGCTTTGAACCGCAGGACGGTTCTGTTATCGTCACTGCTTAAGGGCTACGGGCCGCCACAGAGCCGAGCAGTGAGACCCGCAGGACGGTTCTGTTATCGTCACTGCGTAAGGGCTACGGGCCGCACAGAGCCGAGCAGTGAGACCCGCAGGACGGTTCTGTTATCGTCACTGCTTAAGGGCTACGGGCCGCCACAGAGCCGAGCAGTGAGACCCGCAGGACGGTTCTGTTATCGTCACTGCGTAAGGGCTACTGGCCGCCACAGAGCCGAGCAGTGAGACCGTACTACAGTCCTGTGAGCATCAAGGGCAGGAGAATATATTCAGAACTCTTATAATGAATTCATAGAATATTAATTATTTATGCAGTAAAATTATACTACACTAAAGCTCTAAACAAGCATTAACAAAAACAATTGCACTTGGAGACACTAAAAATAGAAAAATCTAAACTATAAGTAAAGTTAAGGACCCAGCACCACCCTGGTTATGGAGCAGACCCAGCACCACCCTGGTTATGGAGCAGACCCAGCACCACCCTGGACATGAGGCAGACCCAGCACCACCCTGGACATGAGGCAGACCCAGCACCACCCTGGACATGAGGCAGACCCAGCACCACCCTGGTCGTGGAGCAGACCCAGCACCACCCTGGTCGTGGAGCAGACCCAGCACCACCCTGGACATGAGGCAGACCCAGCACCACCCTGGTCGTGGAGCAGACCCAGCACCACCCTGGTCGTGGAGCAGACCCAGCACCACCCTGGACATGAGGCAGACCCAGCACCACCCTGGACATGAGGCAGACCCAGCACCACCCTGGACATGAGGCAGACCCAGCACCACCCTGGACATGAGGCAGACCCAGCACCACCCTGGACATGAGGCAGACCCAGCACCACCCTGGTCGTGGGCAGACCCAGCACCACCCTGGACGTGAGGCAGACCCAGCACCACCCTGGTCGTGGAGCAGACCCAGCACCACCCTGGTCGTGGAGCAGACCCAGCACCACCCTGGTCGTGGAGCAGACCCCTGTCGGACTGCGAGTGTGAACACATGGCGCCTCAGTGCCACTCCGACCTCTGAACTGTGCACCAGGTGTAAACAAAGCCCTTAGACAACAGTCCGGTTCTGGTGAAGAAACCCAAATCACAGAGCAACTCTCCCCCCCCCCCACCCCCCCCTTTTAGATCTCTTACATCCTCTTCATCTCCAGTTCAACAACAAGGAGACAAATATGGCACAGCAAGCATTCAATTAATGAATTCATGAATATTAACGAATGTTAATGAGGGTCTTACCATAACAAAAGCAGCTAAACGAAGAACTCTCTGCTCATTGTAATTAAAACTGTTACTCATTGCTTCGTGCTAGCGTGAAATAAACTCTCTAGCTGAACAAGATGGCAGTGAGCATCATATAAATGCATTTATTAGTCACCTGGTTCGAGTTCCAGCTTGGCCACATGTCGTATGTGATCAGGGCTCCCCGAGGTACAACGGTTGAGTTTTCACAGAGTCTGACAGCTCGTCTGGACCTGAATTCAGCTCAGTCTCAACACATACAATCAAACAATAACACGCCACCTTGGAAGTTTTTTGTTCTTAATAAAATAAGGCTGGTACAAAGAATCACTCTTTTGTCAAATTCCACAAAATGGTGTGTGCACGAACACATCTGGTCTGGCGGAGCTGAACAAATGACATAGTGTAGTACATAACTAAAATGGCAGTGATATTACCACACTACAACCTTACCACACTACAACGTCAACAAATTAATCTTATATGATAGAACTGAACAAAAAGGAACACAATTTACTGGTATGTTAAATATATTTTCACTGAACAGGCTTAGAATTTGATAAGTCCAGTCGTTTATAAACTAGTCCTAATGTGTAGGCCGTCATAATTCATCTGAATAAGGCTACACTAGTCTGACACTGGGTGGCTACCCAGAATAACAGCACACATTTCAGCAAACACGTGTGTGCAGGGACACCAAGACGTGACACGTCCTCAAATTCTTTATTGAGCTGTACCTTCAATTTCCCTAATCACAGTAATGGCGCTGATTAGAACGCTGAGGAGTTGCCCGTCTGCCGACACACAGCATTCAAAGCGCCTGAAACAAACCCGCTAGTTGGCAAAGGACGTGTGATTTTGCAAGCAACATGCAAAAAACAAAAACCCTATTCAATCGGTTACATTAATACCTCAGAACAGGACATAATGTGAAGGGAAGGAGTTTAACCCTTAGAAATGTGACCAGGTCGCGATGAGTCAGAGCACGTCTCAACGACCTACAGCCCAGATGGTCTGGGAACCCCTTGTCATGGCAGCGAAGTTCCTCCATGCGCCAGCGGTAAAGAGCTGCGTAAAACATTCCTTGCACGTGGTGACATCTGTAAACAAGGACACGTGTAGGCTTAAGCTGTGGTCCACACCTTCACAAGGGCGGTCCCTACCTCCAGAACACGCAGGCGTCGTTTTCTGGAGAACACTCAGTATATTCCAGCAATGCAGATAGCTGAAGAGTTATGTTCAGACATGTCACACAGATCAGTTCCTCAAAACAAATGCAACACACACCAAAGTTAGTAAACACAGTTACATCTGAACAATCAGTTGCAACACATTCCTTAGATTTAAAACAAAGATCAATCACTCAAAGATCAATCAATTAGAATTTTTCTTTCTAAAAAAGTATTAGAATTTGACTCTGATCAAGAGAGACTTGAGGAGCAACATTTTGGATTGTGCATTACATGTATTGGGTTAGATACTCCATGGTCTGGGTTAGATACTCCATGGTCTGGGTTAGATACTCCATGGTCTGGGTTAGATACTCCATGGTCTGGGTTAGATACTCTATGCAGCTGTATTCGTAATTACAGAAATAGATACACTGCATGAAGTTTCAGCTCTTTTCTTTTCGCAATACAGTTGCCTGGATGCTCAGTCTGAAATACTGTGACGTAGGAATGAACTAACCCTAACCCTAACCTAACCCTAGCCTAACCCTAACCCTAACCCTAACCTAACCCTAACCCTAACCCTAACCCTTCAGGAAGGGCAGAGAGTGAACACAGCTCTCCCTTAAGCTCCTGCACACTGCCTCACTGGGTGACCCTACCCTAGCGCCGCCCTACCCTAGTGTGACCCTACCCTAGCGCCGCCCTACCCTAGTGTGACCCTACCCTAGCGCCGCCCAACCCTACCCTAGCCTGACCCCCACCCTAGTGTGACCCTACCCTAGTGTGACCCGACCCTAGCGCCTACCCTAGCCCCCCTACCCTAGTGTGACCCTAGCCTAGTGTGACCCTACCCTAGCGCCGCCCGACCCTAGCGCCGCCCTACCCTAGCGCCGCCCTACCCTAGTGTGACCCTACCCTAGTGTGACCCTACCCTAGCGCCGCCCGACCCTAGCGCCGCCCTACCCTAGCGCCGCCCTACCCTAGTGTGACCCTACCCTAGCGCCGCCCAACCCTAGTGTGACATTCAGAACCTCTAATCGACATAATTTTGTGCAAGTCGGTTATTTCAGTTTTTGGCTTATAATTACATCATATAACATACATACTTAATATTCATATATGTTAATACTTTGCTGACTGTTCATGTACTCCACCCCATTCAGTCAGCGACAGGGAAACAACTTTCTTGTCATTTTTATAATCACAACAATATGAGCTCTTAAATGAGAAAAAATATTCCAGCTTTAATAGTTGACCACTTGTCAGTGAACTAGCAAGGGCAAAAAAGTACAGCAAAACACCCACCGCCACGCCAACTCCCACCGCCACGCCAACACCCACCGCCACGCTAACACCCACCGCCACGCTAACACCCACCGCCATGCTTGTGCCACTGCACTAGTGCCCCCCCCCCCAAGCCCAACGCCATGGGGGGGGTCGTGACTGGTACAGAGGGCCATGGCCGGATCTTGGGGTCAGCTGGCCTACAGTCTGGAGCTGCTCACCTACACAGTGCAATATGTAGTAGCCACGTCTACATGTCTACTATAGACTGAACCACAGTTGCTTGCCAACTTTTAAACACCACAGGCTGGTTAAGTGCCCCAAATGGTTTAATAATCCTCTTTATTTCTTCATTTTGTTGCAAGACACCATCGGCTGTCGGCTGGAGCTGGAACACAGCTGTGACAGTAACTGTAGCCGCAGTGACATTTCTGTGCCATCCCCACACGCTCCCCACAGGCACGTGGGCTGAACCCTCCATGGGACCTTTAACTGGCCTTATCACTCTGAACAGATGTGCATTCAAGTATCCAGCTGTTCAGAAACGCAGTGAAACGTAACGTTCAGGCGATGCTGAACTTGCTGTGCTGATGTTCCTACTCATATATTTGCCATCTGACTGGCGACATCCACAGCAGAAGTGATGACGTTTGAAGATGTGACCTCTAACTAAACCAAATGCAGCAAGCTCTCCACAGGTCATCAATGCAGGGAATTTTATTTTTTACATAGTGAAAAGATTTCCAACGATGAGGCATCTGCAAAGTAGGGCCTTTAAAATATGACTGCAGTATTTGTTACAGCTTATTAAAAGATTGTTTAAATACAATAGTTTGTTTGGAGAACCTAAAAAACGAACTAGATAACTGCGCATGTGTAATATTGTCATATTCCACAGCATTGTAATCATCACAATGGACTGTATGCACAAGCCTGTATGCATAAAGATATGAACAGTGCCTACTGCCAAGGTGGAGTACATACGTCACTACCATATAGCTCCCCGTGGACAGACAACACACGCAAAGCCCCTAAACGCAACCATGAGCGTATTGGTGCATCCAAGACTTTTAGTCAGCGTTACTCTGCAATGTTGTGATACACATGTTTTATACCTCTGCCTATTTCTAGAGTTGGTTGCAAACATACCACTCTACAAAACCATACCCTGGAGCAAGTCACGTTAAGGTGCGTTTCCAGGAATTCAGAGGCTGACGTTCACACTGCAGAGAGGGAAAACAACTCACCCTACTCACATATCTGACCTGCATACGACGTTTACAGGTAAGTGTGATTATTGAGATGATTACAACGTTGCACAGAGTACATACTTCTCCACCACTGTATGATCATATCGTTTTGCTGTAATTCCTCCTCAGCCACGCTAGCTCTACTAAATCAGGTCTGAAGTACCTCAAGTAATCATCAACACCAGCAACAGATTCATACTGCCACGACACGCTCACATACCTCCACTGGTACAGCTTAGTAAACTCCAAAACTGCATGATGTGCTCCCATGTATCCACCCAAAAGCAATGCTTGTCCCCTTGGCGTTTAACCCGCGTCTTCCTCGTGGCATTGGGGAACATACCTCAGTCTGCCGCGCGCACCTATGGACCGCCGCGCGCAAGCGCCTCCCTCTCGTGGCACTAGCTAGGACATGCTGGACCCTCCACCTGGCGTAGACAGCAATCTACTTAATTCCACGGCTGCATACTGTATACGGCTGCATACTGAAAGTGAATACAATAAACCGCTACTCACGTGCTAACGTCTCACGTGAACACTGCCAAATAGAGATAAACAGAAAGCAGAGGATGCAGGCTGAAAACGAGACGGCAAACGCTTTCTACACAAACAACAGCGTTATAATTGATTACATTCATAGCACTCAAGTGAGGTACTAGCTCAGAATAACGGGAATGTTTACAAGGCAGCTGCAAGGGCTTTAGCTATCCAAGTTAGGTTTAGTGGAACTTCAGTGGCCCCGTGCCTTTCCCAGTGCTTTTCCCAGTGCATTGCCCATATCTTTTGACAACAATGCACAGAGCTCCACGCACCGCATACGGAGCCGTAAAGTATTAACGTTAGGCAGCTATACCAAAACTATACAGCTACCGACCCAGCTAGTTAGCCTTTTAAAGTGGCTACCTAGCTCGTTATTTCACACAACTAATTTAATCGTAATTGCATATGCGCTTTTTTCGGATTAAAAGGTGCATGTGTGACAACTCGTCTTTTTGCTTGAATCTTGAACCATGACCTCCTCGTTTTAAGACGTAATATGCGAGCCGAAACGCTGCGCTGTGTGCACGTTGTCCGTTTTGTATTCTGTATCCAGTCCAGGTTCATTGTCAGTCGGTGCAGAAAAGCCTGAGCTAGCTTAGCTTAGCTACTAACCTATAGATGTGAGTCTCCAACACTATGCTAACAGGCTAACAGCACTGCAAGTTAATGCTTTCTCATAGCAGATATACATGTGTATATTCCAGAGGGATTTCTCCACGCTTACCGTATTATTTTCATCAGGTATCCCAGAAGCGTTATTCTTTAGAAATGCTTTTGCTCCGGACTATTTGGTTAGTGTGTGGATCCCGTTAGCGGAGTGTCCTGGTTCCTTTAAAGCTCCGGGGGGGTCTGGGTTCGCGTCCACAGCCCGAATACTCCCTCTTCTGTTCCCACCAACCTCACTGCATCCAGAATGAAGGCTCCAATATGGCTGACGCATAGTACACTGGCCCGGTACTGGTCAAGCCCGTGTGACCTTAACATACTATCAGAAGACAGAGATGGTCGTTTCCCTTTTCAGTTTAAAACAGTATAGCAAGGGAACACACATATGAGTAGAATAAAACTAAATTTAACAAATGATAGTATTCAGAAAAGCATCAGTCCCAGATCATTGAATTGATGTGCTATTTTTATTTGTTAAAAATGTAATGTGACTGATAATTATCAGCACCTGTCAATTATATGTCTAATGGGACATTTTGTCTGTAGAATTATAACACACACGCAGACAGACAGTGAACTACACTAGCTGATATTCATTGACATTTGACATGATTAATTCCAAGCCAGCTATAATGTGAAAAGATGTAACTTTTTAACAAAAGTGTAAGTGAAAAAAAAACATATTTCAACAATCCATCGTTCAAATCCAGATTACACAGAGATTCGACAATATGGCAGTTTGGATCATTATCTGTGCCAGAGTGCATTGATAACGAATCCGGGTGCTAGTCGAGGTCCACACGGTGCCTGAACATACTGATCATATCCGCCATATTTCAAGGATCCTGAAAGTTTGTCTGCTAGAGCAGCAGTTCCCACAGCAACAAGAGGTGAGCAGAGGGGGAAGCACAGCACCTGTGTCCAGCCCAGCGCAGGACGTGGTGTGTGGGGGCATGACAGGACGTGGTGTGTGGGGGCATGACAGGACGTGGTGTGTGGGGGCATCACAGGACGTGGTGTGTGGGGGCATGACAGGACGTGGTGTGTGGGGGCATCACAGGACGTGGTGTGTGGGGGCATCACAGGACGTGGTGTGTGGGGGCATGACAGGACGTGGTGTGTGGGGGCATGACAGGACGTGGTGTGTGGGGGCATCACAGGACGTGGTGTGTGGGGCATCACAGGACGTGGTGTGTGGGGCATCACAGGACGTGGTGTGTGGGGCATCACAGGACGTGGTGTGTGGGGGCATCACAGGACGTGGTGTGTGGGGGCATGACAGGGCGTGGTGTGTGGGGGTGGTGTGTGGGGAGCATGACAGGACGTGGTGTGTGGGAGCATCACAGGACGTGGTGTGTGGGGGCATGACAGGACGTGGTGTGTGGGGGCATGACAGGACGTGGTGTGTGGGGGCATGACAGGACGTGGTGTGTGGGGGCATCACAGGACGTGGTGTGTGGGGGCATCACAGGACGTGGTGTGTGGGGGCATCACAGGACGTGGTGTGTGGGGGCATGACAGGACGTGTCCTGGTGGTTGATGAAAGCAGATTTGGTTTTGTGGTGCTGAATTATGGGCTGCTGGTTCCAGCCATATAAAGCCAGACACACTGTGCACCTGCACAGCTGAGCTCCGCAGCAGATCGGTGGACTACGGCATGTCCCAGGTGCAACACAGTTTGTTGCCTAAATGTCATTATTAAAGTAATCTACAATGTCTACAATGTGTCTTTCCCATGTTCACATCACCCTGCATTCCTTCACTGCTCCAACCACTACTGCTCCAAACACGTCTCTAGCTCCTCAGCGGGGAACTATGGCCTGGCGAGAAGTCCAACATCTCCTCGTGGTTTTCTGCTAGTCCTGTCCCTCTAATCTACTTTCCAGATGGCAATTTTGCCATCGTGTTCAGCGGAGCCGCTGAGGACGTAGCGGTCTTCGGCGGAGCAGAGAGCCCGGACGCTGTCCGTGTGAGCCTGTAGTTCCTTCTGCAAGCTCCGCCCCTCCACGTCCAACACAAAGATCTTCCCGCTGTGTCCACTCGGCGTAGGACCACAGACATGGCCGCCCACCCAGACCTGCAGAGAGTCAGGGAAAGAGCCCCTGTTGTGGAGGCATTTCACAGATCTCCTACGCTACGCTGTGCTCCAGTGGCAGCAGGACCTGCAGGCGAGCTCCTCACATACACACCTGCTCCTTCACCTTGATCATGCACGTGATGCCAGAGCATTCTGGGAGCACCATCCTGTTGCTGGGCTCGGCCGGACCTGTTAGAGGCCACGCCCACAGCTCCCCGGAATCACTGAGGCTCGTCCAAATCTCTCCTCTCTGCAAGGATGGGACAGGATTGAAACCTCGTTTCTAAGGCTTGCAGTGCTGGGTGAGACACTGGGGTCTAGGTATATTGCAAAGTGTGTTAAAGTGTGTGTGCTTTTGTATCTGCTTGTTCAGTCAGCAAAATATATCATGTGGCATGCCTGACAACGTTAGTTATACCAAATCATGCATTTTAATAACCAAATATTTAATGAAGTTCTTTTTACACATAGCACCTGGTCTCTCGACATCCTCTCAACAACAAGAAAAGGTTTTCCTTTACACAAATTGGTATATCCACAAACAGCAAAGCAGTACGGTACTGCCATTTCAGTCTAATTATTCAAATGAGATGCAATAAAAACGTTATATCCTAAATTAACAAGACTTTAGCTTAGATCTTTGGACAACTGCTTAATGCTCCATTAAACCCGTTTCTTATTGGCCATTCCTTCACATTTCCCTCATCACGTGCTGCAGTAATAACAGCCAGGCATGTCCTCAGAGCGGGAAGCAGGCCAGCGCTCCCAAAGATCCCACCAACCTCTGCCACAAGCAGGAAGGTGCTGAAGGTGGCACTGGTGTTTATGGCAGCCTCGGGGAGAGAGATCCTACGCTGAACCGCGCTGCTTTTCCTCAGCTCCAAGATACAGTCTCTACCGCCTAATACAGTAGAGGGGACACATACGTCTTATTGTATTTTGGGCAAGCTGTTGTGGGAGAAATGATTTACAGGCAAATCGTTATCACACAGAATAATATTGTTTGTGATTTCATTGTTGGTCTTCTGGCTTTACATAACTGAAATCAATTGTGTTGAAATAATTCTTGACACAATGAAACGATAGGATGCGTTGCCTTACCACACCATAATGTTCCATTGTGAAGCTTCATGAACTTCAGACCTTCACAGTCCAAATGAAACTGCTTCTTCACCTTTAGAGTGAGAACATCCCAAATGATCACAGTGCCATCAACACTGCAGGAGTACACCTGGGCGTGGCTATGCAAAACACAAACAACAGGGACACTTCAGTTTAAATCAACATCAACTCATACTTAGAGCTGAACTTGCGATTTTGCGATAGAAGCTGCGTCCAATACTGCCACCTGCTGCACACAGGCATGAATTGCAACGTGTTTCTGCTTTGCCAAGTGATGTGTCCTGGTAAATAAGGTCTGCTCACGTATTCAGCTCTCGTATTTTTTTCCAATTAGATACTACGAACATAATGGCAAAGTTCATTGTGAAGTAGTTGACTGAAACCATTGAGAAGACTGATGCACAAAGAAATTATGTGAAATGTATTGTATACGTAATTTCCACAATGTATGTCCCTTGACCTCCGTAGCCTGTACTGGACATGCACACATCACCATCACCTACATTTAAGCACTAAAGTTGTAAAGTAGCAGAGTGGAAGACGTTTGAACCCAACATCACCAGCATGTCATCCACCTGAGCCGAAGGCTCCTCCCCTCCAGGGTGAAGTCCGTGACCTCAGCTCGGTGCTCCGTCAGCTGCTTGTGACACGACATGCTGCGGGTGTTGATTATGTAAATCACGGAATCCTGAGAGCCAATCCACACCTGCTCCTGGTCTAATCCCAGCATGCAATTCTGAGAACAAAGGTTAAAAATGCAAAACATGACTCAGTATGTTATGATCTCCCATTCTACTCAGTTTTATATCAGGACCTTTTCTGCAGACTTAAATGAACCCAAAGACATGCTGAAAAGATCTCGGCAAGAAAGACTACGGCCCTTTGATGCACAGCCACTAGGTGGCATTGTAAGCACTTTTACAGTATTTTGGGAGGCAACCTATGTGATGTAATCTGTGCTATTCATATGAAGACCTGATGTGTGCGCAGACAATGCAACAAACTAGTCAGAACTTGTCACAGCAACAAAGCTAACAGCTGTCACAAAAATGTAAACACATGTAGAAATACAGCGTTAAGCATATTTTTATGTGACTCTATGTTGCTTTCTTCATCCATGATGCTTGGTTGCTCTTTTATGACTTCTCTGGTCTGTAGGTACACAGAACCTCTTTTAATGACTTAGCGTAACATAACTGGTATCACACCAACCTATAACCTGCAGTTCTTTGATCTGATAGTTTAGCAAACTACAAATTTTAGAATACTAAAATTCTGACATCAAGTTGTCATGACGCTGCTCTTCTGAGTCGTCTCACCAGTTGTTTAGTTCCCACTTGGATGGAGTTGTGTTTCATGGACCATGTAGCAGCATCGAACACCACAACGGTGCCGCTCAGAGCACACCAAAGCTTGGGAGTGTCCACTGGGCCACAGTCAGACCGGGTCAGCACACCTAGGAGTGGAGACACACGCACAGACCCATGTTCTTCTACAAGAAGGCTGGAGTGGACACAGAGGCGTCATGGTCTTCCTACATACACGGCAGCCAGATCTCAGCGTTAAGCATAATGAGAGGTTTTGTAATGTAAGGTAACGTAAGGGCTGGTGGGGGTGTTTGGGTCAAGATATATGAAGATGACCGAACTGAACTAGAGGCGCCATGTCTTGGGGGAGGGAGCAGCAGGCTGCGCTAGCGCTAGTGTGTTCAGAGGGGGGCGCTGTGTCTGCACCACTGCACTGGTCCTGCTCCTCCTCACTAGCTGTGTCTGCACCACTGCACTGGTCCTGCTCCTCCTCACTAGCTGTGTCTGCACCACTGCACTGGTCCTGCTGCTCCTCACTAGCTGTGTCTGCACCACTGCACTGGTCCTGCTCCTCCTCACTAGCTGTGTCTGCACCACTGCACTGGTCCTGCTCCTCCTCACTAGCTGTGTCTGCACCACTGCACTGGTCCTGCTCCTCCTCACTAGCTGTGTCTGCACCACTGCACTGGTCCTGCTCCTCCTCACTAGCTGTGTCTGCACCACTGCACTGGTCCTGCTCCTCCTCACTAGCTGTGTCTGCACCACTGCACTGGTCCTGCTCCTCCTCACTAGCTGTGTCTGCACCACTGCACTGGTCCTGCTCCTCCTCACTAGCTGTGTCTGCACCACTGCACTGGTCCTGCTCCTCCTCACTAGCTGTGTCTGCACCACTGCACTGGTCCTGCTCCTCCTCACTAGCTGTGTCTGCACCACTGCACTGGTCCTGCTCCTCCTCACTAGCTGTGTCTGCACCACTGCACTGGTCCTGCTCCTCCTCACTAGCTGTGTCTGCACCACTGCACTGGTCCTGCTCCTCCTCACTAGCTGTGTCTGCACCACTGCACTGGTCCTGCTGCTCTCACTAGCTGCGTCTGCACCACTGCACTGGTCCTGCTCCTCCTCACTAGTCTGCACCACTGCACTGGTCCTGCTGCTCCTCACTAGCTGTGTCTGCACCACTGCACTGGTCCTGCTCCTCCTCACTAGCTGTGTCTGCACCACTGCACTGGTCCTGCTCCTCCTCATTAGCTGTGTCGCTAAAGCTAAACTCTCAGTTCAACATTAGTGCCTAAAATAAAGTCTTGGGATTCTGAAAGGAAATGCAAATCCATCCAAACCCGGCAGAGATCGTGACTGCTTTGTGGTCAATACGGTCCCAGTATGTGTCAAAGAACAAGGCAGTCAATAGTAAACTTGTAACTCTAGGGTGCTAATGCAGAGAGCATCTCATATGTCCTAATATTTCCCATTCATAAAGAATGATGTGATCTCTGAGATCAAGAGAAATACCAGCCTCAAAAGAGATACATGAGAAAAGTAAATGAAGCCATGCGTCCCAACCTGGTGTGTACAGCAGGATGCTCACGGTCTGTGGAGTGGCCATGCACAGAGAAGGGTGTATCCTGTGTTTCAAGGTCTCCACTGTGGATTTAGGCACCATTACAGGCACTACAGAGAAACATTCAGATTTATCAGAGGTAATAGATTTGCTGCTCTGGCGTGGAACAATAACTCTGCAACCATAACATTTGATATCAACGTTCCTGCAGAAAACAAATGCGATATTTATTTGGCTATTTTATGCTGCGAGGCAGAAACAAAATGTCCCAGACAAAATAAGAAAGTAAGAGTGAATTGCTGGTAGGCACCAGGGCTCCTTCAAGGGTCACGGAAGAGCAAGTGTGTTTGCACGCAGCGCTGGATGGTCAGATTCACACCTACCCTCGTGCTTCCTCTCGTCGTAGTGGGCCAGCTTGGACGCAGCCAACATGGCTCTGGGTGTCTGCAGACAGCCCAGCACCGCGTCCAGCAGCAGGACGTTCGTCAGGGCCTGGTGCATGTGCTGAGGGTCCTGAAAGAGGGAGCTCTTACAGGACTTCGCCACTTCAAGACAAACCCGAGCATCAGCGTGCACTTTTACTGCATGTCCGGCAGCAGTGATTCTCATTTCATATTTACTTTATCATCACACAAACGTGAATATCTTTGAAGAACCAAAATGTCAAGTATAATAAAGTATAGTAAAGTTAGCTAAAAAAAATGAATGCAGTGTCTTTAAAGACAGTAAAGTGTGATTAAGAACAGTATTTAGATTTATGTAATAGCATTAAAGTTGTGTTAAGTTTTTTAACAGTTTTAAAACAAAAAATATTTGCTGCTAGAGCTTTCTGTGCAGATGAAAGGATTCTGGGGGACAGGAAGTGGTAGGGTGTGTGTTATCTCCAGCCTCACGTTCACAGTGGAAAATCACCAGGATGCTACAGCCTCATGTGTTAATGGAAACTTCCTTTAGTTTGTTTTTTGTTTTTTTATGTTTACACACGTCCACCAGTAAAATGGAACGTGTCCGTATGTCCCCAGCATAACACACACAGAACAGGCTGGTGTGGTTACCACTGCTGTGTAGGTGGTTGATATTCTGTCACTGCTGGTTTTGGTTACAGTGCGTGTTTTAGGCTCAACGTTTAGCATGAAAAAAACAATGTCATGCTGTAATGATGACAAAATGTCATTGTGAATGGGGGTTGTGAAGGAAGCCTTGGGCCATCTAACCCTGGGGCTCCATTAGCAGTGTGTTATGAACAGGTTTATAAGGAATTTTTTTTCTAATTAAAGGGAACTTGAAGGTCTAAATACATTTTTTGATGATTTTTTCTAAACTATAAGCAGAGTTAAGGCTGAAAAACACTACAATAATTCTTTAAATTCTAGTAGTTTTCACACAGTTAAAATTTTGTTTTAATGTATTGTATTTAAAGTATTTAGCAATGGTATTTTCAAGCATATATATGCATTATATTAATATATATGATGTCTCACTGGCCACTTAAACATCTCAGCATTAGCGGCAGCAGGACCAGGAAGGTTCAGCCACACCATCTGACTCGGACTCCCTCACAGGAAAACGGACCATAAAACACGGTTCCCTCGGGCGCTCAGAGGCTGAACTATGTGCAGGAAAGCCATGTTTGTATGAGAGGCTGCTTTCATAAGGGTGAGTGGGTTCACAAAGTCTTTTAGCAAACCTCAATAAAGCAATGTAGAGGAGGTCCATGATTTTAATATGTAATACTTCTCTCCGAGCTGAATATCTTTAAATTGCAAATGCGAGCAAGATGTTACAATCTGCAGTACTCTGTGTGCACATGACCCTCGGGTTAATTTAACCATCTGTTCCTAGACTGATGTCTCCTGAAGTGGCACCCATGAGGAGGGGAGGTTCAACCTCTAGAAGCTGAAGCGGCAGATCCAAATGCAACAGGTGACATTAACATTTCACACGGGCAGACCTGACATTACTCATGCCAAAGTCCCACCTAACTCAAATCCCAAAGAAGGCATAAATACATAATTAAAAAAGAAAGGAAACAATATCATTCTTTGTTTGCCAGTTCATGGTAAATTACTCACAAAAGCTATCAATAACATAACAGAAGATAATCATCAAAATGAGCAGACAGGCGCTTTAACGCTCCTGTTGTCACCACCCTGCGTTAAAACTCAAATACAAATTGCGTTACACAAACAGGCACAGATGAGTCTACCTTATGGTTGTCTGCCATTCTCCTGCCTGCCCACATCTCCTTCACCATTAAGCTCCAGAGGTCACACTCAGTCTTCAGGTTTGCCTCAAAGATCTCCTTCCTCAGGGTGCTCTTGATCTTCAGAGTTGGAACACGCAGCAGCAGGACAGGAGCTGCTGAGATCTTGACCTCCTTTAGGAAGATCAGCAGAATCAGGCTCAACCAGCAGAATCAACCATCAAGACTCCACCAGCAGAATCACCAGTTCTCAGGAGCAGCCTGGCTTTTAAATGGTGATCTGTTGCTTCTGTCTGATCTGTTACTTAATGCCTGCCTAATCTACATACTGTAGTAATATAAACATTTTTATAAAATCCAAATGCCTGACCACTAGCAAAAATCCTGAATCTTTGATAAGAAAATGATAAAAGTGAAACATGTTGAAACATTAATAATATGAAAACACAAACCTCAATGTCTCTGAATTTAGTAATTTCCACATATCCTGGTCTCCCCTCTGTGAGTAGGAAGAGTCTCTTCTGTGTCATTGCGATCTTTCCCACACCGTGATTGGTCTTGACAGAGCTGGAAAGCTTGTACACACACTCATTATTGTCCAGATGGTCGATGACTTCAGAAGGCAGGTAAACATCTTGGGCCTCTGCCTCGGTCTCCTTCCAAAATGTATAAAACACTCGCAATAGCTCTGGATCAACCACCTTCTGCTGGCCTGCAGAATGACAATCGAGCTCTGCGTTATCTTTTTCGCATTGTTGCTGCAAATTGTTTGACATTTGTATTTACACCATCTGACAGTCTGTCTTGTCTTGACTGGCCTGCAGAAGTGCTTCGTTGTCTCTTAGAAACCCTGTTCTTATAGTTCTACACATATGCTCAGGCTTAAAGGATACAGGGAACAGAAGTCAGTGCACAGAGATATACAGAGACTACAATTGCACTTTTTAAAAACCAAGTAAGTTAATCAGTAAATAAATCAGCTGATTAAGTAAAACAAACAATCTCAAAGTGTTGCTAACCACCATGTTGCTAGAGACGCATTAGCAAGGACTGAGTGTTTCAACATCTTAAGAAACAGGTAGAAACATGCAGACACATTCCATAAATCTCTCTGTCTGTCTGTCTTTTCGGGAGGTGGGCAGACAGCTCCACTGCCAGACTGAGCACATGTGGTTGTTAAATACTGCTCACAGTTAAATACTGATCACAGTTAAATACTGCTCACTCACAGTTAAATACTGATCACAGTTAAATACTGCTCACTCACAGTTAAATACTGATCACAGTTAAATACTGCTCACTCACAGTTAAATACTGCTCACTCACAGTTAAATACTGATCACAGTTAAATACTGCTCACTCACAGTTAAATACTGATCACAGTTAAATACTGCTCACTCACAGTTAAATACTGCTCACAGTTAAATACTGCTCACTCACAGTTAAATACTGCTCACAGTTAAATACAGCTCACTCACAGTTAAATACTGATCACAGTTAAATACTGCTCACTCACAGTTAAATACTGATCACAGTTAAATACTGCTCACTCACAGTTAAATACTGATCACAGTTAAATACTGCTCACTCACAGTTAAATAATCACTGCTCACTGATCACAGTTAAATACTGCTCACTCACAGTTAAATACTGATCACAGTTAAATACTGCTCACTCAGTTAAATATTGATCACAGTTAAATACTGCTCACTCACAGTTAAATACTGCTCACTCACAGTTAAATACTGCTCACTCAGTTAAATACTGATCACAGTTAAATACTGCTCACTCAGTTAAATATTGATCACAGTTAAATACTGCTCACTCAGTTAAATACTGCTCACTCAGTTAAATATTGATCAGTTAAATACTGCTCACTCACATTTAAATACTGCTCAGTTAAATACTGCTCACAGACCTTTAAATACTGCTCACTCACAGTTAAATACTGCTCACTCCATCCAGCCTCTAGAAAGTTCAAGACATGTAGGAAACTAGAACCTTTGATGTGAGGACAAATTATCTAGATATTGAAGTTAAATACTGAGAGAAACTACAACTCCACATAATAGGAGCATTTATTTCACTTAACAGAACAATCAATAAATCAGTGTTATCATAAATCATAAATGAATATTGCGTGTACAGACTTACGAACAAAAAGATCATCCACTTATACGGGTAAAACATGATGTAAAATCAACGTGCATGTGAGAAGAACGTGGTAGATCATACCATCAGTGAGAGCTTCAAACAACCTGTGGATGGTTGCCACGTCCCTAACAATGCCAGACTCCTGAATGACCTTCACAAACTCCTCCAAGATCAGGGGGGTTTTGGGCAGGGTGAAGGTCTTCACGTGGTCATCAGGCACCGCAAGGCTCTTCTCATCAGACCTCAGCTTGCACAGGAGACGTTTGAGCTCCGGACGCTTCTCTGCCTCGGCCATCTCCTCCTTCCGCAGGGAGTTCACCAGCATCTGCACCAGCTCGCTGGGAAACAGCTCGATGTCGGTTTTGTACAGGTTCTGGAAGTCGCTGAGGGCCTCCAAATGCTTGGAGCTTGAGGTGTTGATGAGACCACGGAGGTAGAAGTATCTGGCCAGCAGATAAGAGTCCCCGCTGGGCAGAGAGGCCATAGATTTCCTTAGCTGGTGAGTCACCTCAGTGTAGTAGTGGTGCACATGATGGTACACCAAAGGTGGAGGGAAGTCAGGCAACTTAAAAGTCTTCACTGGCCTGGCAGGCATGTTGAGAGCTGTTGACACAAGGCGCAGTTGACAGGAGTAACAGATTTCAGGGAGACGCAGATGGTCACAGTAGATTATATGTGTAACCTCTCAGATTGCCCAGTGAATGCTGTGACACTGACAAATATAACATTACAAAGTCACTGATTCACAATACAATACTACAACAAACAAGAGGAATTTTAATTGTATTACATGTTTAATGTAATACAAAACCCTCATCTATTTCTTTCTTTATCAAAGCTATATTTCCATTGTTTTATTGAAAAGAAATAAAAAAATTTGAAAAATAATAATAAATAAAAAATAAAAAAATAAAAAATGTAATAATTAATTTAATAATCAAAATACAGATAAATTAGGATCAAATCAGAACTCTCAATATACCTTACCTACATACCTACATTATAGTATACGGTAAATGTACCTAGGCTCATACAAAAGCAAGTATTAAATCTCAATTAAATCTTAACGAACCAACTGATAATTAACATATTAATGTGTCATCTATTAGTGGAGGCGTCGTACAGCAGTCAGAAGCAGCCTGGGTACAGGAGGGTTGTCTGGGGCTGCTACACACGTTCTCCTCATCCAGACTAGCGAAGCTGGCACACAGACGGTTACTCAGACGGCTTTCTGGGCGACTGTGTCTGGGCGCCGGTTCCTGCATGGCGGGTCTGCGAGGGCTCTCAGCTCCAGCTTTTATCCTGTAACACAAAACTTTATTACAAATGGTTGGTGTTTTAGAGGTTGTTTTTTTTATTGTTGCTGTTGTTATTGTAGTGGGGCGTCTCCTGGGAGATAAGTTGAGCTTTTTCCACTTAAAAAGCAACTTAAACAGCTCCACAAACAAAAGTGTCAAACCACATCCCCAGACACTCGTATTTGGACTTGTGAAGTGCTCTGTTCTTGGAGTGCTTGGTAGGCACGTGTCCTGAGACAGGTCTGCTCTACCTCTGGGCTTCACGTCGAGTGTCAAGCTCCATCCGTGTGAATGCATCTGTCTTTCTGCACAGACGCTCTTTCAGGAAGGAATGAAAAATGTAGGTCTCCAGAACCTAACAATGAGAATAGACATTACGGCACCTGTTTCCCACACCCCTGAGATCAAAGGTGAGGGTTACCTTCCTGTAGAATAAACGTTAAGGTTACCTTGCTGTAGAATAAACGTGAAGGTTACCTTCCTGTAGAATAAATGTGAGGGTTACCTTCCTGTAGAATGGTTGGTCCTGGGATTCTCTGGTCTTAAGAAACTCTTCAGTATTAAAAACCCTGTGTTCATAATTGAGGTAATCACTGACATCCCTAAGAAAAGAAGCATCAAATTTAATAAACAGATTCATACATATATAGTAATAAACTGCAAGATTTGTTGAAATGTAGCTAATGTCTTCCTAACGAGGACTAGCTAACCTAAAGACATTGACGATGAACTCCAGGGCAACTTTCTGTATTTCCAAGTTGAGGTTCTGCTGCCATCTTCTCCGCTTGGCACGCAGGTCATTAATGTCCACACACGTGCCCTGGTGAACTGTTTGTACATCATAATGTAACTGAAGGCCTCTACTTCTGCCCACAAAAACACACACACACACACACACACACACACACACAGTAGTTCTGCTGTCAGTATATGGAAGTGGGAAGGCATTTCACTTCAGTTTGGTGTTCACTTGCTCTCGCTGGGACTGACGACTCTGAGCTGTTAGAGAGCCCAGGTGTATGTGCATCAGGGGAGCGTGAGGGTATTTCCCCCTGAGATGCTTCTTACCACCTCTTAAAACATTGAGCAGCAGAATGTGGTGCTTGCGGTATGTCAGCAGAGCCTGAGGAGATGGTCCCTTCATCAATATTGATCAAAATCAGGTCATCTGTCTCCTGATTCATGGAAGAGACATTCACATTACTAGCAAGAATGAAATGAAGATGATGAGAGATGTCTGTGGATACACAGTGTGAGAGGATGAGCATATATATATATACAGCGTATACCACGGGGAGATATGACACCTTATTCTGTCAATATGGCCCTCTGAAAGACGAAGACAACTATCAAAGCATGCTGGGAGAAGCACACTCATCCTCTCCTGGT
The DNA here is from genome assembly GCA_020368025.1 of Brachyhypopomus occidentalis. Lineage (NCBI taxonomy): Eukaryota > Metazoa > Chordata > Actinopteri > Gymnotiformes > Hypopomidae > Brachyhypopomus > Brachyhypopomus occidentalis. The sequence goes on along the minus strand of JAGXOD010000082.1, from coordinate 1,493,916 downwards.
GGGAAACCTTGGCGTTACCTCAGCAACCTCGTTGTAGTGGCTCAGGTGGCAGCCCATCAGGAAGGCGGTGGGCGCCATGAGGAAGTCCAGCATCTGGCTGGAGAGGACGGGCACCAGCGGGTGCTGCCAATGCAGCGGGCGGATGTACAGCATGAAGCTCTGGGCCACCAGCGTCAGCCGGGCCCAGTCTGACGAGAAGAACACCAGCCTCTGTTCAGTCAGGATGCACGTCATGATCTGGGGACCAAGGGAAGCACGCCAGGTCAGCTGACCCCATGACATACGTGTTCAGTCTTTCTGGGATAGACTCTTTTTACATGCCGTTTTATGACAGATTGTCTGCAGTCGTTGGTGTGTGTGTGTGTGTGTGTGTGTGTTGGGGACCTGCAACAGTGTCCTCGGTCTGAAACTCAGGAAGGGGAGGTGCAGGTCCATGTCTATGACAGGGTGGTCTTTATCCTCTCTGGACGGAAGCACGATTGTCAGGGGTCGCAAGGTGAACATCTGACAGGAAACCAAAAAAATTCTCAGTTGAAATTTGTGGCTTATTTTGCATTTTAAGCAAAGCTAAATAAACAAACACTTAAGATACATTTAAAACATTTATATTTGTACTTAATTTACCCCCAAATTTTCTCATGAGCACCACTAAAATGCTTCTAAAATTGTGTATTTATGTACATGTTACGTTATATAATTGCACGGGAATACACACAGACCCCTTTGCACTCGCTGAGTATGATGTTTTATTCAGAGTGAAATCTGGCAGGTATAGTAACTGATCCCAGCACCTATCGGCTGATCCCAGCACCTATCGGCTGATCCCAGCACCTAACGGCTGATCCCAGCACCTAACGGCAAAAGAATAACAGCTTAACTCACCACATGCAGTGGTCCAGGGGGAGGAATGGGTACCAGGGTCAGCTTGGCTGCAAACTCCTTCACTCTCTCGTCAATGTCTGTCATGCGGCAGGTTTTGAGTTGCCCCAGGAGGCTACGAAGCACAAGAGAAGCAAAGCAGGTCTGTTAAAATGGATGTTTGCACTCCAGCTCTCCACTGTCACAGACCCCAGTCTGTCTCCCACTGTGAGTACAATCACGCCCCGCACAGCTACCCGCTGGGAGCTCACAGGCTACACGTGAAGTGAATCCTGTACATCACGTCACATAACTCACTGGTTTAGTCGACTTTGCTTCTGCAGCAAAGCACAACCTTCAGTGTGGGTGCTGTTATTTTGCTACATGTGTTTTCAATAGGCTGCGCAAAAGAATACCCAGGGGGCAGCTGAAGACTCCTGGCCCTTACCATGACAGGCAGTCCTTTAGGGCATTGTAGTAGGGCTGTTTGGATATAACACACACACCGTAGGGTACGTAAAGTCGGGGGGGTTTGGATCCATTACCGTTCTCACACTGCGCCCCCTCCTGGAAAAGCGGCTTAAAACAAAAAATAAGTATCAATTAATTACAAAATGCATCAAATCTTTAACATGTCCATATGTAAACCAATACACAAAAATGTACACGTAACATTCCACGACGTGCCATCTCTTATTGCTGTTTAAATGTCGTAGACGTATCATCATACATGTGATACCACAGCAATGACAATAAAAATCAAAGAGGCGAACCGGCATGGATCTGTAATACTGAACAACCACACCATGTGTGTGGTTCCCAAAGACATCAGTGAACACCAAAAAGTGGAAATGATCGTCCCTCTGCTCCTTGGACACCTGAAGGCCTCCTGGTATAAGAGAAAGAGTGCTAATGAAATCAGCCAAAGAAATCTGTTATTACAAAACTCAATCAAACTAATGTTTCTGTTTCTGGTTTGTGTGAGGTAGGTCAGGCGTTACCAGGGAAACAGAGCTGCGGTAAGGCCACGAGGTCCAGGTCTTTGGGTACGGACACGCCCACTTTGGGTGGCTCGCTGGTCGCCACGCTCCCGGGAACCAGCGCACGCTTGTCACTCTTCTTCTTGATGAAAGAGCGACGGCGCTGGCCACGGCCGAAGCCTCCCGGCCCAGGATCACACTGGATCTCCTTCGTCACAAACGGAGGAGAGTGGACCTGCAGGATCTCTGGGTCGATCTGAGGGAGAGGGGTGTCGGTGTCCTGCTGCTGAGACTGAGAAAACGCGCCCGGGGTGGGGTTGTTGGGGGAGGGGGGTGGGGTTGGATCATTCTTCAATCACTGTGTGCTGGACCAGAGCGAGATTTTCCCCAGTTTCCCCAGATGTAGTATGATATGGTCCTGCTGATCTGTCTGCTGTAATGTATTGGGTAATCTCTGTAGAGTATATTAGCTACACGAATTCTAACTATTTTTAAAACAATAACAATTAAATAACATTCGTATTTTACCTATTGCCAAACTTTTAGTTTAGTTTAGTTTCTTAATGCGTGGTTATTTTCAAATAAACGCACGTCTTAACCCGAACTAGAACGACAACCAAGAGCAATTATGTACTGCAGCAGGTACGAGTGACTGCTGTAAACATGAAATAAAGGTTCTTACCTCATGTACCACCTTTAGTTTGTCGTTTGAGACGCCAACAACGACACATGCTTCCAGTAATACAGAGGCTAAATGTTCTGCCATTAAAACGCTTGTCTACGTAAGATCCCATAAACTTGTTGCTCACATTGGATATTTCATAGATTTTATTATTTATATCTCGGTTATGTTGTTTCCTTCAAAAATAAACACAAAATAACACAAAAAATTAAGCGTCTGAAAGGTTATGTAGCTAATAAGAGATAAATGTTTAATGAACGCTTACAAGCCGGATCGTTGAGTCTACTGCAGTGAGATGTAGTTCTGACCAAGAGAAGCAGTGCCAGTGTATGTGATCAAAGTGCTTTTGGGAGTCGCTGATCTAAATTGAACTCGTGTTGTAAGAATCTAAAATCCCTCTGAGTTTATGCGGAAAACACGGACTATGGACAGAGATGGTAAAACAAATCGCCTGCAACACTGTCGCGACACAAAAATGACAGACCGGCTGTTGCCATATTTGTTCTGGTTGACAGCAAACAAAAAAACACTACACAAGAAAATAAATCAGATGAACATACCTTTGGGTGATGTTTTGACCCACGCGTTACGGTTTTACAGTTATACCCTAGTCACATGGGTTACCCTATATGAATAGCTGTATTCCTGCATTACGCGGTGCTGGAGTCGTGTCTCTCCTGTCCGTTGTCCCGTTTTATACCGCGCGCACAGAGCACTGACGGGCTTGAGTGGGTATGAAGGTAGAAGCAGGTTTGCGGTCATCAGGAAACACCCAAACTCCGAAGAATACTGCTGATGATGACATTCTGACTTATGGTGTTTAATGCTTTACTGTTTTGGTTTGTGGATGGAAATGCTTGAAACAGAGACGGAAGTTTGGTAGAGGAATAGTAACGTTATCTGGAGAGAGAACTACAAATCCTTTTTGAATGTGTGGCCGTAGTCAATCCTGCAACTGGAGACTTTAGGGCCGTCCCCCACGTTTTGAGAAAACAGCATTGTCATCTAGTGACTCAGTTAAATCATTTTATGCCACACAATATTCATGTGAAAATACTAGTGATCAATGTTCTTCTTTGGCTGAAGAGAAAAAAGAAACACACAACTTTAAAGTTTTTCATAGAACTGTTCTGTATTCAAAATTGTACAAATAATCAAGAGAACATTTTGAAGGGTAAACCAGACTCAAAGGTCACAGCAGCACCACAAGTTCCCAGAAATAACAAAATAATGTGCTGAGTCTCACAGAAAGTCGCTGGTCATCTGCTCTGCTGGGTAAGTAATCAGTGTCACATTGCCAGGAGTGACTGAACCAAGTAGTCATTAAAATAATGTGACAAAAATATAAAAATAAAAAAAGGAACAGCAAGTAGAAATCGAGTGACCAGAAAAGAACAATACACCAGCAAAACTTCAACTTGCAGCATCACATGTGCGCAGCCCTGCTGGGACTGTTCCTAAGGGACTGATCCCAGAAGAGCTGGCTCCTCCAAAACACCTTTAACCACTACAGAAGATACAAAGAAAGCTGGTTTTGGGTCAGCTGCTATAAATACCCAGCCTGCATAAAGCTATGCAGCTGGAGGTGAAACAGCATTCCTTGTGAAGCCAGACCAGCTATGGCTAAAGGATAATGCTCGTGTTACACACAGGACATATTTCCCGTGATGATTTAACATCTTTATGCATCATTTTTTATTAACTCAATTATTTCCTCTGTCCACCTGCGTACAAACAGCTTCCCAGGGACAGCTGTGGCATGACTGCTGGTGAGGGGTCCGTCCCTCGGCCAGCTGAGCTGCTGTGTTGTGGCCCGTGTGTGGTCAGGCCCTTGGAGGAGGCGGCATGCGGTGCCTGCTGGAGCCCCAGTGCCCTGAGCACGTCTGGCTCAGCACCCAGTAGCAGCCCAGCGCACCAGAAACATGGGAGTGTGAAAGTCAAACAGTAAAGTAGAAAATGTGGAATTCGTTTTTCTTTTTTTTTGCTTTTTACCTGCAAGTTGCAGTGAATCCAGAAACTCCAGCGTGCAGTTTTAATGTCATCGCAGCATTAGGAAACGGAAGTGCAGCATTATAAAACCTGTAAAACTGCACAAGGCTTCAAAACCAGCCTGAACCACAAACATTCTAGATAATACTGTAATCCAATGGAAAAACCAAAATATTTTACAGTATTCAAAATAAATACTTTGCGGAACAATGGCAAAAGTAACAAATAACCCATAATGTAAGGTTACTGTTGTTTCTTTAGAGAAAAACAACACATTTACACACTGTGTACCATATGCATGTGTTTGTTAGTGAAGTTCTGAACCATCATGATTGAGAGGGTTACACACATCTTCACGTAGCAAGTTCTCTCGTCTCATCTCTCACCGTTTCGTACTAGTGGTGCAATTAGGAGTTTTAATTTGCAGTACACTTCATTTTCTAAGTCTTCATAATTTAAAAAAATGACATTTAGGGGGTTTAGCCAATAAATGTGCGGATTCAGATTCTCGGCGTTTGCATTTTGCGTTTCACTGCACTGTACTTGGAGTTTCTTGGTCGTCTTCCTCATCCTCTTCCTCAGGGGTGATGGGATAGATGACGAGGAAGGCCGCGGTGAGGAAGCCGAGGCAGGAGCCCCCCGAGGACACCACTGGGACCACCCTCACCGTGCCCATGGCGTCCACTACGGCGCCAAGAGCAGACGCCACCAGAATCTGGGAAATGTAAACTTGGCATGACAGGATGGCACAGTCGACCCCAAAGCCCCGGCGAGTGTTTCCGGGACTGTGCTGAACGTACTGCAATGACAGAACACAGGAGGAGATTTTTTTTTATCATTTTTCAATGTACAGCAAATTGTGGCAATAAATACTCCAGTCATGGTTAGCCCCTCCCCCAGCTGCCAATCATGTGTGTTTTGTTAACCACGTGCGTTCGCAGTCCAGCCTCATGTTTTGTAACCCGCCCCCCTCGTTATTGGAATCATGTGTTGCTCATTTGGTCTTGTGTATTTAATCCTGGTGTTTGGTCTTTTACGTTTCTGATCATTGTTGAATGTCGTATGTTGAACGTTTGGATGTTTTCCTTAAACTGCTGAGTTTGCTAGTGTGTTCGTGTTATATTCTGTGTCTTGTTACGGTTTGTGCTTTTGTATTTCAGTATGTCTTTACGAATCGGTTATGTTAATGTCTAGGACTCCCTTTCGGTCTTGACCAATGCATGCCTGTACGACCAGAGTACGGAATGCCTTTCAATAAATGTGTGAGTGTTTATGAGTGTGGTCCATCTCCCCTGGTTCATTAGCATTAGACCGTTACCCTCTGTGTGACTGTTTATACGAGTGTGGTCTTGACCAATGCCTGCCTGGATGACCAGAGTACGGATTGCCCTTCAATAAATCTCACTCTTCTCAACGTTTGTGTCCGCCCTATCGCTCCCTGATGCCTAGCGCGTTACAACTTCACTGTTAATCAATCGGCTGCTGAAGACAGCTGCCCTGTTGAACTATAAATACATCTATAACAATTTAGAAAAAATTCTGAACATTACCAACATCGAGGGACATGCATTAGAACATACCTCTTTGATTTCGTGGTACTGTCCCAGCAGGGCGTATGGACAGTAGGATATACTTAAAGAGATGATTCCCATAGTGCTTATCATTACCATGGCAACATAGACATTGGGGATGATGGCCATAATGGCCGTGCCCAAGGCAAAGCAGAGAGTCCCCAGCATGTAGATGACTCTGATGCTCAGGTCGTAGTTTTCGAGGTACTTCTGTAGCACAGCTTTAAAAGAGAGGAGGGGAAAATACATCAGTTTTAACTGCAAATGCACATCAAAAGCAATTAATGGCTTCCATAATTAGCGTATTAAACTTGCATATAGGGGTAAGGCTGCATGTGTGCATGGTATGTACCAGAGTTCTGCATGTAACCACACAGTTAGCTCAGGAGGAGGAACGGGACACCACACACGTAGCATGACACACGTCTACCCTCACCTATCTGGCTCAACACACCTTCATTCTGTAGTCTAGAAGTGAGGTGGTCACAGCAACCGCAGATGATCCAGGTGCATAAAGCATAAAACGGTTCTCGTCAAAAACACCCAAGAAAGCCAATGTGTGTTTCCCCTTGTTATTTCCCTTGTTACCGTGGACAACAGAAAACACTTTTGAAATAAAACTTCACTGTTAAAATTACACTGTAACACTTTACAGAATAACATTTCAGGGACAACACATTAACACTACTGGAAACTATTTAAAAAAGAATATTTAAAAAAAATAAAGTTGATTAGTATGTGAGTGTGGTCCATCTCCCCCGGTTCATTAGCATTAGAGTGTTACACTCTGTGTGAGTGCTTATACGAGTGTGGCCCATCTCCCCTGGTTCATTAGCATTAGAGTGTTACCCTCTGTGTGAGTGTCCACCTTATGCCACAAATAGTGTCGACAGAAGCTATGACGTCTTCTGACTCTTTACCCCATATATTCATCACACAACAGCAGGCTGAAGGAGGCACCTGAAAAGCTACACAGCTAAATAAACCATTTAAAAGAAACAGGCCAAACTGCTTGAAACAGTTTTTAGTCTGGTGTTACTATGCTAGTGAAACCAGCTGTATTAACTTTTAACATAATGTGATCTGCAAAGAAAAACCTCAGCTAGATGAACTGACAACGTAAGGTAAATAAGAGCATACATGCTAACCTACAAGTTCAACCTGTTCAGCCTCCAACCATTACACAGTGTTTAACGCTTACTCATCAGGTGTCTGAGGTTTCAGTAGGCTTGTATTTTTAAGGTCAGAACCTGTGGTGAGAGAGAATAGTAGTAGGCAGTGGTGGATAGTAACGAAGTGAATGTAATCTCTTTGTGTTTCTTTACTCAAGTATTTCCATTCTTGTAACTTTTTACTTTAACTCCACTACATTTCAAAGTCAGATATTTTACTTTTTACTTCACTACATTATGCAAAAAATCGGTCGTTCCTTCAGACTTTGTGTGTTAAAAAAGTGACGTCAAAACAAAAGAAGCGCGAAGCATGCGCACTAATCAGGGTTCGGTTCAACGGCAACGCAGCAGCGTAACGGTTAGTGAGAACAGACCCCCACATAAAATTGGCAAAGAAATGAACTCACCACAAACCATGTGGCCTTATCTGAGTGAAATTCTTTAAAATACCAAAAAGAGAGACTCATTCATTGTTAAGCGCCTTTTCTGCCCGTCTCAGTCCCATACGATGTGTTCTTATAAGAATTCCCCATCCAGTCTTAGGAAACACGTAGAGGTGAGCTATTTTCATGGGTCTACAGGTCATTTACCTCAGTGAGAAATCTAACAATATCTTGCAGCAAACCGTTTCTTTGTGTATGTTAAAATAAGTCCGACATTGGCATTTTATACACGGTTAGTTATCTAACTAGCTAGCTAAGAATGCTATTAGTACTAGCTAAGAACTAGCCAAGTTAGTTTGTCATTTGTTTTACAATAGTTCATAGTATTTGGAGCTTCCAGTTAACTAAATGCGTTGATATTGTGAAATAAACATTAGAACATAGCACTTTACATTAGCAAACAAGTTCTATTTTGACAGGTTTTACATACAGAGCATGGTGCTAAATATTAAAGCCTTTACTCTGAGTACTTAAGTACATTTGAAGGCCAATACTTTTGTACTTTAACTCAAGTAGAGGACTAAAGGGAGGACTTCTACTTCTACTTGAGTAACGTTTTACCGTGGGTATCTGTACTATAACTCAAGTAGAGGACTAAAGGGAGGACTTCTACTTGTACTGGAGTAATGTTTTACCATGGGTATCTATCTGTACTTTAACTCAATCGAAATTTGTCCTCCGCATTTTACCCATCTGTGCAGTCAGAAAACACACACACACACACACACACACAATCACTAGGGGGCTGTGGTGCACACGTGCCCAGAGCGGTGGGCAGCCCTAGCCCGGCGCCCGGAGGAGCAGTTGGGGTTAGGTGCCTTGCTCAAGGGCACCTCAGTCATGGCCTCAGGCCTGGGAATCGAACCCACGACCCTCCGGTCACAAGACCGGTTCCCTAACCACCAGACCATGACTGCCCCCGGTCCCAGTACTGGACAGCAGGCTTAGAAACAGGTCTCAATTACCAGACACCCCTGATGACAACAGAAGGACGTGCCCCTGGTACATACGCTCCGAAAACTCACGACAAGCAGACACAGATGCCAAAAACACCTTTATCGCTGAAAATGAGCGACTTTGCGCTAATAAATCCAGAAGGAATGTTAAAACCCACTATATTTTTATCCTGACACCAATGTTCAAACACATGCCACTTATATGTATGCAAGCCCCAAATAGAAGCGGCTCACGCACTATGAATGTAGAAACATCATCAGAGGAAAAGCAGTGGCCGTTACATAAGCATGGCGTCATGGATACGCACGAACACACTACAGCTCTGGCGAATGATGTTCCACTTCCTGCACGAGAAGGACCCCTGTGAAGAGGAAGTACCCCAAGGACCCCTTGTGAGGAGGCTGATTATTTCTGCCCATCATGGTTTTCTAGGACGCTGACCCTCAGGGCGTTGCCGTGGTGAGAAAAACAGAAGGCAGTGTGTGCGTTCTCTACAGGTGAACACATGTACTTCTGCCTTGCCATACTGCCCCTAGATGTGAGTCACCATATCCAGGTGGAGCATCCATTATTGCACCTGGGGGACGCCACTGGAGAGTAGAGAATGGGAGAGAGGAGAGAGGGAGAGAGGGACTGTGTACTCCCGTAACTGTTCATCTTTGACACCACAGGTGTGCTGTTCTGACCAAATCATGGTGTCCAGGTGTGGCCCTGGAAGGCACGCTGAGCAGGGAGCCACACCCACTCCCTGTGGCACCATTACACACCTGCCTACCTGTCAGAAAACACAGCGATACAGGATTCTGCTTATATGCACAACTTGACAAAGTACACGGGGCTCCCTCCATAGAACCAGCACAGCCACACAATCACAACCGTCCTCCTTTGGAGGCGATACGATATATTCAATGGTCTAAAAATCCAGCGCTGAAACACACACATTAAAAAGCAGACTGGGGTGGTTCAACTGCTGTTGCTGATGCTATTAAATCCAACAAGTTGATGTGACGACCAAAACACAGACTGGTTCGGTAATTTTTTTTGCACGAGGCGGTTGTGAAATACAGACTCGCTCCATTCCAACAGATATGGCAGTACGTGGATATACTGCATACTCGCATGCGAGACAAAGCGTCCAAGCCAGAAACGTTTATCTGGGAGCTAGAGAACCCTTTTGGATTCATCGAGAAACCCAAGATTTGCACTTGAGGCTGTTCAAATATGGCATGAATAGCCTCAGGTACTGACCAAACATACCTGCTAAGCAGGACTTACCCAAATAATTATTTCAGCCTTCGTCCGGCAGAGTGCTAACACAGGGAGACTGTGTTCCACTGCCAGAACAGGAGGGGGAAAAAATGAACCTCGTCAACGTTTTAGCGCGGAGAGGAGCAGACCATTTAGCTTCTAACTTCTGTGCCACAGTTCTCATCCTCCTCATGCTTCACCACACCAGCCAAGGAGGGCTGCCCAACTCGCAGCTCGTGCAGGTCGTCATCCGACAGACGACGCTCCCCCACCCCAAGGCCGAAGGGTACATCACCGCTAAAGCTAAAGCTCCAGGCACAGGAAGCGGACACAGGGGAACATCGATTTGGCCACCTCGGTTCATATCTCCTCCCAATGTTCCATGTGCTTAGTGAGTTGAAACCGGGCTCTGCTGGACACCACGGCCCGACATCGGAGTGAGCCGCCTTGGCTTCTCATGAGAGGATTCACTGCTGCTGGCCCAAGAGTTTCCTCAATGAAGGTCACTCAATGAAAGTTCACCACCTTAACTAGTGGCAGAATGCAGAACTTTCCACACCAATGCCATTCCGGCATTCTCAACGACTGCCCTGCTAGCAGGGACGTTTCTCAAGCATACTGCGCATTTCTCCTGCAGGTCTTCATTAAAGTGCCAGCCAGACAGGTGAGGATGTGATATGCCATACAGCATGTATTAGATCGAGTGAATAAACTGAAAAGGAACCAGCAGATGGCTTATATATAGCCACACGCAATGACATTCAAACTACACACAACGAGAGCCAATAGTATTGATCATTTTTCCATCTCTGTCCATCAGCAAATTACTCACTGTCTCAATGCTAAAACGTTTGAGCAGAAGATACCGGTGTACTTGTACTTAGTCTTGTACATGATATTAAAACGTTTGAGCAGAAGATACCAGTGTACTTGTACTTAGTCTTGTACATGATATTAAAACGTTTGAGCAGAAGATACCGGTGTACTTGTACTTAGTCTTGTACATGATATTAAAACGTTTGAGCAGAAGATACCGGTGTACTTGTACTTGGTCTTGTACATGATATTAAAACGTTTGAGCAGAAGATACCGTGTACTTGTACTTGGTCTTGTACATGATATTAAAACGGTACTTGGTCTTGTACATGATATTAAAACATTTGAGCAGAAGATACCGGTGTACTTGTACTTGGTCTTGTACATGATATTAAAACGTTTGAGCAGAAGATACCAGTGTACTTGTACTTAGTCTTGTACATGATATTAAAACGTTTGAGCAGAAGATACCGGTGTACTTGTACTTAGTCTTGTACGTGATATTAAAACATTTGAGCAGAAGATACCGGTGTACTTGTACTTAGTCTTGTACATGATATTAAAACGTTTGAGCAGAAGATACCGGTGTACTTGTACTTGGTCTTGTACATGATATTAAAACGTTTGAGCAGAAGATACCAGTGTACTTGTACTTAGTCTTGTACATGATATTAAAACATTTGAGCAGAAGATACCAGTGTACTTGTACTTAGTCTTGTACATGATATTAAAACGTTTGAGCAGAAGATACCAGTGTACTTGTACTTAGTCTTGTACATGATATTAAAACGTTTGAGCAGAAGATACCGGTGTACTTGTACTTAGTCTTGTACATGATATTAAAACATTTGAGCAGAAGATACCAGTGTACTTGTACTTAGTCTTGTACATGATATTAAAACGTTTGAGCAGAAGATACCGGTGTACTTGTACTTAGTCTTGTACATGATATTAAAACGTTTGAGCAGAAGATACCAGTGTACTTGTACTTAGTCTTGTACGTGATATTAAAACGTTTGAGCAGAAGATACCAGTGTACTTGTACTTGGTCTTGTACATGATATTAAAACGTTTGAGCAGAAGATACCAGTGTACTTGTACTTAGTCTTGTACATGATATTAAAACGTTTGAGCAGAAGATACCAGTGTACTTGTACTTAGTCTTGTACATGATATTAAAACGTTTGAAGAAGATTTGACTTGTACAGTCTTGTACATGATATTAAAACGTTTGAGCAGAAGATACCAGTGTACTTGTACTTAGTCTTGTACATGATATTAAAACATTTGAGCAGAAGATACCAGTGTACTTGTACTTAGTCTTGTACATGATATTAAAACATTTGAGCAGCTGGCTTTGAAGCAATCGGTCATTAAACAAATGTTTTCCTTAATTGTAGGACAAAATCACAGCTGAAAATCATAATCGCGAGCCTCTAGAACCCAAGTTAAAGGTGCCCACATGACAAACTCCACCATCAAGTGCAGTTACTCCACAATGAAGTGTAATTACTTATAATGCCCTAGAATAAGGTGATTGAACATTACACTGAAAGTGATTAATTTAAAAAAAAATCTATGACAATCTTAAGATTCAAATTCAGAAATCAAATTGCTAAAAATGTGTTATCCTTTTAGCTTGTTGAAAGCTAAAGAAAACCAGAAAGCACAGACACATCTGACCTAACAGGGACATGAACGCATGCAAATTAGCAAGGCATACCAGAAGGAAACGGGACTGTAAATAATAAATTCAACGTTGCTTACAAAACATGCATTACATGCGTTCTTTGGATAGGCTGTTTTATCCACTCGTTTGCTCTCACTAACTATTCCCTCAATATGCCAAACTCTGCTATCGAACTGGAGGCAGATTCACCACATGGTCTTCCACGCTGCTCACTCCGTGCTGTAAAAAACAACAAATGCAAAACATACCTGAGCAGATGGCGGCTGTGGCTGCATACACCACTAGCCCCCAGCAGCCCATCTGCACTCCCTTATGGTACCTCTGAAGAGCGGTGGAGTTCACAGGAGCCTGCATGAGGTGGAAATAAAGAAGCGCGTGTCATTTCTGTCGCCCCGAGTCATTGCTGCGCCCGGCCAGTTAGCGCACAGAAGGGCCAGCCGAGGACTTCCTCTTACCGTCGGGTCTCCTTCGTAGATGGCCTGCCCTATGAAGTCGGTGTAGAACACGGCCTGGGAGATGATGGAGAACCAGGTGAGGAGATGGCACAGGCAAAGTCTCCAGAGTTGTGGTGGCATCTTCAGCATGGAGAGCCAGAGAAGCTTCACGGTGGTGCCGGCCTCCCCATCCTCACTCCCGTCCTCGTCCGGCCCGGGCGACGCTCCGCCATGCCGCCGCCGCCGTAGCCGTCGCCCGTGTTGCCTCGCCAGAGTGTCGATGTCGTTCAGGCTCCGGGACGACTTGATTGGAGGGCTGACGTCAGCGTGGCGACGGGTCCTCTGGAAGCCCACGCGCCCGTGGTAGGAAAAGGTAAAGGAGGGCTGTCTGTAGAAGGTGGGGTGTCGGCAGCGCAGAGCCACGCCGGCGTTGGGCGGACGTGCGGCTCCACGGTCTGCGCTGACGGCTCCGGCGTGGTCGCCGTTTATAGCTTTGGTAGATGAAAGGGGGCCTTCCTGCCTGCTGGGACCCTCCTGGTGGTGGAGGGAACACAGGCCGGTCTGGCAGCCGCCATTACGGCACAGTTCCAATGGCATTTCGGATCCCTGCCAGGCGTGCGCGTCCTGGAACAAAGTCGGGTCGACGTCGCTGAGAAGGTCCGGATCAATTTCGATTGTAGTGTCCGCTACAGCAAGGACAGAGTCACTTTTACTCCGCACATTTAGGAAGTCCAGTTGCACTTCGCCTTCAGACTGATTGTCCTCATATGTTTCAAAAGGACCCTCTTCACCAATAAGGTCCAGTTGAGGTGCAAAGTGAGTTCCAGGAAAGGTTCCGTTAAGATGAACACACAGTGTGCTGTCTGCGTCCTCAGCCCCAGACTCCTCCTCCCGGTTGGGCTTGTATGGACGCTCCTTAATGCTAAAAAGGTGAAGCGTTACGGAAATGATAAAGACGATGGCTGCAAAGAAGAAGAGAACCTGCTCTTGGGCCTTGAAGGCTTGACCTAAGGAGGTGTTTGTCCAGTCCAGACCTCCAACCATGTAGCCCACAGCTCCGCCCAACCCTGCAAACACAGGTCAGGTTTTCAGTTATGCCCGTTTTGAGCTCTTGGCTTTTCTTTCTATATTAAAGATATTGAAGGGTATAACATTTTAACGTATAATAATGATGACGTAACGCATATTTATTAGTACTTTCCCCATTTCCCAAAAATGAGTTCATGCTTAATATATTAGCTAAAGTGCTAAATTAAATTATAGCAACATTCATAGCCATGGGTCACCGATATGAAGCTTGAAAATAGATGGATTGTAAGAAAGAAAAAAAACAAAACAAAACCTTAAAGCAGAAACACTAAAATAACCACAACACACACCCCGAGTTGGTTAAGGATTACACATTAGCAATCATCCCTCTGCTCCTGGGTCATTACCTGCTGAGAAGGCGTGAATATTGAGAGCCATGTCCTGCTCTTCCGTATCAGCCACATCCAGCAGGTAGGCTCTGATGGGGCCTTCAGAAGCATCGGCACAGAAGTCCAGGACCACCACGCCCAGCACGGTCAGAACGATCCCAATGGGCTGGTGCCCAGGAACATCCCCTGCAGCCAGGCCTGGCACACAAGCGCAGTCATGCGACAAACGAGTCAGGGCAAAAACGGCAGCGTTGCAAAAGGAAAAGACATCACCTGTTTTTTCCCCCGACGTGCAGAGAGGATGTAGTTTGGCAACGCCTAGGGTTTGGCAACGCACTACGCTTTATGCAGCCAAAAGGTTAAACATTTACAGGAACACGTGTTTGAACTGCAAGCCTGTCCTGAACACTTCTCTACAGGGAACAGCATAAAGGAAACCAGGACACAACTGCACCGTTTCACCACAGCGAGGTAAAGGGAAAACAGAACCAACAACTCACCTACTACAGATCCATTAAGAAACAGCGCCACACCCACTAGCGCTCCTACACAAAGGCCCAGGATGAAGGGTCTCCTGCGACCCCATACAAGGGTGCAGCCGTCACTGACGGAGCCAATCAGAGGAGTGAAGGTTAAACCCAGAATGGGGCTAAGGAACCATGTAAGACTGTAGTACTGTTCTGGAAGACCTGGGCAGAAAAGGACAGGGTGCAATCATTTGCCTCTGCAGCATGTATTTCTGATACAGGTCTGCAGAGAACATTCCATTTATTGAAGAAGGTAAAAAAATAAAAAGCACATTCATATTTACAGAAACAACAAACATTTGGATCATCTGCAACGTGACCTGTTAACGCAGCTTTAATTAGCCCGGTCCACACTACTCAGTTCATATTCTCACACGACTGGTCCTGTTGCACAGGCGTCCATGATAAAACCCCCAAGTGAGTGTGTTCGTTCTTTGACTAGCCCCATGCTCATAAAAGCATGTGACAGTGTGGTTATTCAGTGGTAAACTTCACCTATATGCAAGCAGTGTCACCCAAGGCCAGTGAAGTGTATGGTGATATATTTCACCACGCGCACTGCCTTTCACAGCACTGTAACTCTCACTCAGGAGGCCTGATTAGATTCTACTGATATAACAGCTTCCAATGCTCAAACTACTCATCAAATGACTTGGTAACACACTGGCATCCACTTTACTGCAGCAATAAAGAGACATAGAAAAGGTCAAACTTCTGTGGAGGTATTTCAAAAAACGTAATCACAAGTGACAGGAGCTTTTGCTTTTATGAAAGCTTAAAACCTGCTTTCAGCAGCAGCCGCCCGCAGGGCTGATTTAGGCTGGAAGCCCTTAGACTGTAGCTGTGCACATCCTCCATCTACTGTGAAGATGAATGGGACAGTTTACCCAGAAAAGCAGTTTAATCGTAAATTACTTCTGTTGAACCCAAAGACACTTATTTATAACTGACCTCAAGATGAACCTGAATTTTGCTTGCTATGGTATTTATGCAGTTACAGTATATGCACGATGTAATATGGCTGAAATTAATTATACACAGCACTACGCTACATGGTGTACATTTGTCTAACTTCATTAAGTACGTCACTGGAGTTATTGTCATTGAAAAGTAAGGGACAATTCTCTCCATTCCAGCCAAGCATGGTGACACCCAACGTTATCTTGCACTAAACACAAACATCAATAACAACGGCTCGTGTCATTCACCATTATAGAGTGCAGCATAGCTCTTCCATGCGTTTACTCAGTCACATCTCATCGTTCTGTTTAGGACACGCACAATCACGAAAAATGCCATTTTAGACCATTCTGAATATTCCCATTTAAATGTTAAAGTAAACACAGTAAACAGCAACAAGCTCAAGAAACTGGCCTGTTAAGTGTCCTGTCTTTGACAACAACCGTCACCTACCGATCTGCAGTAGCACAGGCGTGACCAGTGCCGTTTCCATGGCGTAGAGGAACTCGCGGCCAAACATGACTGCTCCATGCATGATCCACAAGCGTCTGGGGGTCTGGTCTACCGAGCGGTCGCTGGCCGCCTCCTTCAAAACCTCCACCTCCCTCTCTCCACCCCTCCTGCTGCTTGGACCCCTGGTGGGCTCTTGGTCCGGGGGCACCACCCGCACGGCCCCTGGGTCTGCACTCTTTGGTGCCATGTCGGCTCGCATACAGGCAGCAGTAGCTGTGCAGGGTTTTGCCAAAGACAGCGATCTACTTTTTTCCTCAAAGGGACCCAGTAGCACCTCGTACCAATTCTACCTCCCTGTCTGTGTTCAAAAGACCCACAGGGAATTTTCATAATCCACACACACTCTCCTGACCTCTCTGATAATAAGACACTAGTCAGCAATTAAAGAACAGCTCGATTTGCTCAGTACATTTTAGTTTACTGCTTACTGCACTTGGCACAAATACATAGAGGGCCCCATAGGGGTAAATTTGAAGTCATATTTTCCTGAAGAGCAAATAAAGAAGAAATGGGAGGAGGCAGCACAGCACAGGCTGATGACTTGTTGAGTATCTCCATAGAGTGATTCATTCAAACCTAGAAGGCAAAAGAACATATGTCAGTAGGGCAGAAGTTAAAAACATAGTTTAGAAAAAAAAGAAAGAAAAAAAATGTTATCCCAAATACAATTTATCAAATATTTTTTTATACATTTTCATGATCATCAGAGCTGAGAAACGTCTGACATTCAAATACCGTTTTGCTGAACCTAGAAATGTATCCAGTGTCACAGATCTCTAGAAGTTAAAACGTAACGTGAAAAAATGAAGATATATTTAAAACTGTACCAAACGGAATTAAACATATACGTGCTATAATTCAATTCACAACACCATCTATATGTATATCATTCAGAAATATTGTATTAAGAACTGATGTTCAGAACTGAAAGTTTGTGGCAATCCAAAGGTCACTTATGTGTCAGGCTCTTCAGGAATAAAAACGGTACAGCACACATTTAAACTCCATTAGACTACATCACGGCGGCCGCACCGGCAATCCTGGCAGCTGCCCAGACCCCACACACCTGTTCACTCTCACCTCCCCTTTCCGCATCACTATAACTAAAGTCAGTAAAATCAGAAACGTCCTAAAAGTCCAGTTTCCGTCCTAACCCAAACTAACCGGTAAACGGTCACCCTTCACACTCGCGTATAACGAACCGGTCGTTCCTCAGCGGCGCAAAGCTGTGCGCGTGAGCTAGCCAAGTTACCCTAGCCATCGTAGCTATCCGCAAAACAGCCAGCGTCAACACGTTAAAATCACGTATAAAATCCGCTAGAACAACGCAAAACAACAGAAGAACAGTTCATACACCGTGATAAGTGAATATGTTCCGGTTACGTGGATAGACAGTACAGATCAAGATTGATTACTTGGGATTTGTGGCATTAGTTAGCAATTTGAGTTGCCGTTTCTCGTGATGCCGCAGGTGAAGCTGCTAACCTAGTTAGTGTTAGCGACGAATAACTGGGGGAGTTTAATACCGATAAAAAACCCACTTAGTGCTAGCGACGAATAACTCTTGGTGTTTAATACCGATAAACCCAGCAAATAATCAAAGCAGAACATAATACATTCAAACAGACTGGTAGTCAAGAAATGTTCTTACATGGCCAGCTAGCTTGCCAACGGTTAGCCAGCTATTTGAGTTAACCGAAATGGTGACTAATGCGAGTGAGGTTCCGTTTCCCTGGTCTTCCGTTTCTTAATGGGCCAGATGACGCGCCAGCACGGTTCTGTACCACCTGTGTTCGCTTCTGATCACGTTCCTCCTCGTTTATGAAATCCGAAGACATGTAATTAAAGTTGTACACGTCGCATACTTTACCAGCCAGTAAAAAAACATCTCTCCCACGTCTCCTCCAGAAGACACGGTGGTCTATTGTGTTTTGGGGAGGGCAGGAGGGCAGGAGCTCAACTCTTAACATCCCCGCCTCCAACACCGCGTCTGGGTCGTGCTCGGTACTCACCACATCCGCCTTAACTGTCCACGTTGCTCCGTCAAAAGGCCACCAAGTACATGGAAAAGTCCAGAAACACACCTCGTATAATTTGATATAAAGTTAACAGGCTTAGACTAGGCTACCTGATCGAGCTTTGGGTGTTTTAATCATTAATCGGAAATCCAGGAAGAACTTAATGGCTTCCAATAACCTGCTTAGCATCGCTTCAATTACTATTTTTAGATGCTGTGCTTATTACATACGAAATATTGTACATTTAAGTATTTTCTCATACAAATAAAGTATATTCTTAATCTGTATGTGTATTTATTGGTCTTTCTTTGGTTAAATACAGTTTCAACAGTTACCATATCTTTGTAAAAAGCTTTAGCATTCGGTAAACAGGTTGGTAGTTCTCTGAGGCTAAGGAGAAAGCTGTTCAACAGGAATACACCCTCTTACCATTGGTTACCATGATTATCTGAGTAATAGATTTGCTCCATGATGCTACTGTAGCTAGTTAGAACAATGGAATGAAGCCATGGCAGAAATAAACTGAGAAACATCACATTCATAGACTACTGGTATGTTCTATCTGTTAGGCCTATAATACCAACAGCTAGACATTAGTCATTATAACGCTGTAAGCATTAACTCTACATTTTTGGATTTGTGTTTACGTAACACTCAAAGTACTAAGGATTCTTATCCACTTCATATCCATGTAATCACGTCACAATATAAATTCCTGATCAACCTGACAAGATATAATCCTTCACTGTTCAAACGTAAGCAAATTTTATAACAAAATCATAGCAGTACACAAAGGTCAAACAAAACAAGAATGAAAGGATATTCATCCAGTAGTTCATTCTAGCAGGTCACTCTCCACCTGGACCTTCTACACAGAACATGGCCTTTGCCCTGAAGGTAGTGACCACATAGTCCATAACTTAATCCAAGGCAGACTTATTCTGGAAGGCGCCTCCGTTGGGAAGAACTCATGTTCATCATCATCACAGTGTTATCAATAGCAAAAACAGTGCCAGAGTCTTTGGAACTTTTCTGCATGCTAATAATGTCCCCGCTGGTCTGCTCAGCATCTGCCTTCCGGAAGAACCTCTTCATGGTAGTCTGGAAGTTGGTGGTGACGAAACAGTAGACCACAGGATCCAGGCAGCTGTTAAGACTACTGAGGGTGACAGTCACGTGGTAGACGATCACTTGGTATGGGAGATCCGGGTGGAAGTAGACAAGGACTTGACGGACATGAAACGGTGTGAAACAGATGGTGAAGATCACCAGCACAGTAGTGAGAAGCTGCACGGCCTTCATACGCTTCTCCCTGCTCTGCTGCATGAGGCCGGCGTGGGACAGTGCACACATGATCCTGACCGTGAACACCACAATGATCACCATGGGCACGAAGAACTCAAAGACGGTCAAGGCGAACAGTTTGGACACACAGCAGGCAGAGTGCTTGAGGGCTGTGGTCAGGAACGAGTATGTGATGATGATGGCGAACAGCCAGATGCACACAGACACCAATTTAGCCACGTTAGCACTGCGCCACTTCCTGGAGGCCTCCAGTTGTACTATGGCCAGGTAGCGGTCCACACAGATGCTGGTGAGGAAGAGGATGCTGCAGTACATGTTGACAAAATAGCTAAATATGTGGATGTAAGAGCAGTTAAGGCACTTGCCCCCACTGTAATACAATATGATGCGTGTAGGAAGTGACAGGTTAACAAGCAGATCTGTGACTGCCAGGTTAATGGTATAAATAATTGATGTTGTCTTGGGTTTTGTGCGAAAACAGAAGATGTACAAGGCCAGGCTGTTGAGCACCATTCCTACCATAAAGATCAGAGTGTTAATGACCACCAGAGCAATCCACAGGCTGTAGAAGTCATTATAGAGTCCCTCATCCAGGTGTGCGAGTCTGTGCAGATATGGTTCACGATATGGCGAAGACACATTAGTAATGACTGTTGGGGTCAGTGTTGAAGTGGCGTTCAAATACAACGACCCATCAGTTCTGATCATTTCCATTCTTCTGAGATTAGCTCAGTGCCTAAAACACAAGAGGTGAACACTGAGCATTTAACTTGTTCAACTTGTAAACTTATTCACACATAGCTTGACATCATATATGAAGAAGAAGAAACCAAATTGTAACCCTGATGTCTCCCCATTCCTGCAGCCATGTGTTATTTCTAACTGTTCCCATGTTGCATTTTAAACAGGCCATTATACTCTATATTCTCTAGGTGGATATATAGATGGAGTACGTGTCATAGCTAGATAGCTATAATCTGTGATGGACAAGCTGGCTACATTGTATCACTGGCTAAGAATTAGGAGAGCAGTTTGTTTGGAGGATCTACACTCATGAGAACGAGTTTCCATTCTAATGCCACACAAATATACCATTCTACAATGGTTCCCTACAGTGCCATCAGCATCTCTCTCTGTTTATAGTAAGCTATTTATTTACCATGACTTCAATTTCATATTGAAATTAAACAAGGGCCTCAAAGTTTATTTAGTAGACAAAAATAATCAACCATGTTTACATATGGGAAGTAAATCTTTGAAAACATAATCCCAAAACAGTAATTTAAATACATTTCAAGCAGTGACAATCTCATGAGAATCGTTTTCCATTTCCATCTGAAACATCATCAGTATTCAGAGGATAATAAAGATCCTTCCCATCCACTGTACTCCAATAGGATCCCTCTTAAATGCTTTAACAAACCCAAAATCACCGAGCACACAGCTAGGTCCATCCGGGCAGAAGACTAAGAGACCAATCATCTGTGAGAGACAACATGATTTAATTTCATATGCTGTTCTTCTCTAATGCCCTCCATACTGCGTTCTGTAACCTGATTCCCCTGTTCTGTAACCTGCCTGAGCAGGGTCATGCCCCTAGAGTAACAGACTAACTACTAGCCCTCTTTCTTTTGTCGAACTTCAGGATGAGAAAGTGAAGAGATGCTCAATCGCTCCGTAAATAGATAACTCCCCAAGTGACTCAGCTGTTGCTTTGATGCAGACAGAATGTCTCTTTGCCAAAGAAGATTCATGCAGCAATAATTTACCATTTGACATGGATAAAATACAGCAATGTGCACATGACTGAAAATAACATACAGTATATATATATGAAAATAACCACCTGTAACTCACAAAGACTGCAAGCGCTTATAAAACATACTGCCGCGATATATAATAGCTGTAATATGATGTGCAGGCGATTTACTTCTACATAATGCTCATTCATATTCACAAGTTTGGAACCTCCTGTCACAAGCTGTTTAACACTCACCATTTTATTCACTGTAAAGCATTTATACAGCACAGATCTACATAATGCAAACCAGGCGTTAAACTGTATTTTTAGATGTCTTGTTTTTATGTGTTTTTGGGATAAGAACTAATTATTAAATCATAAATAATATGCTGCAGATTTCTATATATAGTAATCTGTCCAAAGTATAAACCTCAAAGTATCAATCACAGCTGTCATTTTCAAAGTCAAAGTCAAATTTATTCGTATAGCGCTTTTGACTAACCAAAGCAATTTTTAATCATGTGAAAGTTTTTCATTCATGTTGGAAACTGCAGTGTTGTGGATTATGATTAGTTTTTTATTACTTTTGTTTTTAAACATTGTTTTTTTCATTTTTCCTAAAGGTCCTTCAAAACATGAAATTGCATGGTATAGTTATTTTATGTGTATCTGCAGCAAAATGGATTTTGTATTATTAAGAACATTGATTCCAATCTTTTGTGCAATGATTGTAGACATTTGGAGTGCACACGTCTAAAATGCATATAAAAGCTATTAAAAGCAGAGTGTGATTCACCTACCTGTACATTTAGATGAGGCTGAAGTCTTCACAGACTCGACAGCAATCGCTATCCTGTGAAAAATGGATGTTCTACTAGGGCCTTCTGTCTGGTGTGGAGAACTTCACCTCTGCTCCAACACTCTCCCCATCCTCTCATTTTTAGACGGCAGAGCTGCTCCACCACTGTTTACACACGGCTAAACGCCACTCTCACCGCCCCCAGCGGTTTGGAGGAAATCTCTACATCTCAGTCTGAAGCCTCACGCTTTAGTCTCTTCTTCAGATCACACTCTTTCGTCTCCCATCTCCCCGTGCTTCCCTCCGCGCACTCGTAGCCTGTGTTAGCAGGATGTGAGGCTCGGTTTAAACCACCTCTGACCTCACTATGGTGACTGAGACGATAAGGAGGGATTTAAAAGGCAGCTTGCTTGTTTTCAGCTTTCTGAGGATCCGATGTCAGTAGGGTTATATCACAAGGCTGCAAATCAAATAGAGACATGAAAACAGACAGTGGGATACAAACCTCTAGGAAAACAGGATACAACAATAGTTAATGGAGACATTTAGTGCTGATGTAACCAGATGAGTCTATGAGATTATTGTAACGACCACAGACATAAAATTGTAACCAAACTATGTTGTGTATAATGTACAAGACTGTAACTTAGAAAAATGTACTGTCATTTGGAGACGTCACAGATTTATAATCACAGTGAATTGGACCAAAAGCACCGGATACATTAATCCTGATGGATGGTTGCGAGTGCTATCCACCTACCCTGACAGGAAACCCATCTGTCTCCATCTGCCAAGACTCCATTCTGATATTTCCAGAACCAACAGTTCTTTTGAGCACGAGCTGTAATGTGTGCTATCAGAACATTTTATACAGGTTAAAAAAAGTTAAAAAATGTCCAAATGGACATATAAACACTTCAATATAAGTAACTAATTGCAACACAATGTTTATACTAAATGCATGATACATCTCTGCAGATAATAAAGGAGGCCTCAGATGTTTCAATTTCCAAATCCAGAATTCTTTATTACCCCTTATTTATTACCCCTTGCCGGCTTAAGATACACAAACCATGCCACTGACCTTTAGGAGGGCGATATGCCAACACACCTATCTTCAGTGTTTGAGATCATTTAGCCTTTGTGTTTTTGTCGGTGTTCTGAAATCTGCTGCTTTAAGAAAGCAATATGGAAAATACAGTCTTTCATTTGCTTCATCAGTGGAAATGTCTTCCGTGTGTAAGACAAATGTTTCTTGCCAAGCAAGAGAAATGCACTTTTAATCTTAAATACCAAAACATTCAATTAAAATGTAGCATACACAATTTCACAATTTTCAAACCAGTGGAGATTTCCAACTGAGAATCTGCTCCAGCGTTTAATGGCCTGAGCTTCAGGAATTCGGCTCCCAAAAAAATGGCAGGCAGTATAACCTGGACGTCCCTCTGCCAAAACATGAGACGTCTCCCTCGCAGCTGCAGTCCAGGACCTCTCAGACGTGTGACGGGGGCTTCCCGCCAGACGTTACAGCCACTCGGCCAGTGTTTGCTGGTAGGAAGGAGAGGATCAGGCCTCATGTCCCAGTTAAGGCCACCTTACTCCAAACTACATTAAACATCATGTCACTGTGACAAAGCCCAGAGCATCCTCATATATCTCCCGCAGGAATATGCTTTTGTAGTGATCTACATCTACATCAGACCACTGAATAATAGCATCACATCCACGGAGACAAAAATAGCAGTTCATGTAAGATCATATTGATATGAAAACGCTTTTCCTACACTGTGATATAACTGCAGAGAACTTACAGGTAAGAACAGACAGAGACTGCCAGGTTCTCAAACAGCAAACAGATTCACCTTGGCCCTTCTGACTGTTTAAACAGAACACGCTGGAACGGGTCACATGGGCTCAATAAATCCTCCGGGGTCCCGCAGCCCGATGGAGCCCAGATCCCACATCTGCAGCGTGGCCAGACACAGGATGCGTTTTGCTGGACGCTTGTTTTTTGTTTACACTCACATCCACTGCCTTACAGATGTTAGGAAATGTTCAGCAATGCTATTTGCTAAGGCCTTTATTTAGTTTCACCTAATCTTTGACTTCCTTGTTACAGAATGTGTCGTGCCGGAGGCGTCACTAAGGTAGGGGCAGATGGTGCAGATGGTACTGGGGCGTCTTCACTCTCCACAGTCAAGACGAGAGCAACGGACAGGAAGCAGAAGCAGCGGAGCAACTGGGCAGCGTGTCTCTCGTTCCCAAGCGTGTGAACGCAGCAGTCCAGGCAACCGTGCGTCACGTAGCGCTTGGGGAACGGACCTGGGACTGGACCTGGGACCGGACCTGGGACTGGACCTGGGACCAGACCTGGGACTGGACCTGGGACCGGACCTGGGACCGGACCTGGGACTGGATGTTTCGGGAAATCAAAGGTTGGGTGGTTGGGGGAGTGTGTAGGAGGGAGCGTATGAGGCCGTGTGTGTGGTTGGGTATGTGTGTGTGTGTGTGTGTGAGGGAGTGAGTGTGATTGGGTGTGTGTGTGTGTGTGTGTGAGGGAGTGAGTGTGGTTGGGTGTGTGTGTGTGTGAGGGAGCGAGCGTGGTTGGGTGTGTGTGTGTGTGTGTGTGTGTGTGTGAGGGAGCGAGCGTGGTTGGGTGTGTGTGTGTGTGAGGGAGCGAGCGTGGTTGGGTGTGTGTGTGTGTGTGTGTGTGAGGGAGCGAGCGTGGTTGGGTGTGTGTGTGTGTGTGTGAGGGAGCGAGCGTGGTTGGGTGTGTGTGTGTGTGTGTGTGGGAGCGAGCGTGGTGTGTGGTGTGTGTGTGTGTGTGTGTGTGTGTGTGTGGGGGTGGGGTGTGTGTGTGTGTGTGTGTGTGTGAGCGAGCGTGGTGTGTGTGTGTGTGTGTGTGTGTGTGTGTGTGTGTGAGCGAGCGTGGTTGGGTGTGTGTGTGTGTGTGTGAGCGGAGCGAGCGTGGTTGGGTGTGTGTGTGTGTGTGTGAGGGAGCGAGCGTGGTTGTGTGTGTGTGTGTGTGTGTGAGGGAGCGAGCGTGGTTGGGTGTGTGTGTGTGTGTGTGTGTGAGCGAGCGAGCGTGGTTGGGTGTGTGTGTGTGTGTGTGAGGGAGCGAGCGTGGTTGGGTGTGTGTGTGTGTGTGTGTGAGGGAGCGAGCGTGGTTGGGTGTGTGTAGGAGGGCGTGTGTATGAGGGAGTGGGCGTCTCCCGAGTGCTGGGACCGGCTCACCGTGGCAGAACGCATGTTCTGACATCTGAGCATACCGTTGGTTGGACCTGCCACAGTCTATTACTCAAACATTGACTAACTTCCTTCTGATGTCAGAATGTAAAAAAAACAGCCTCATGACATTTAGCTGACCTGTTACAAGGTTCATTTAGAATGACTCCATTTTCTCAGCTCACTTCAGGAGAGTATATCCTGTGGGGCTCTGCTCTTCGTCAGCTGAAGGCACAGCTCTGGCAGGTGGGGCGGCATCCTGAGGAGACCCTGCCTCCAGCTCCGAGCCCTCACCCTGAAGGCTGTGAATAAATAGACTGAGAGAAATGGGAACAAAATGGCCACCAACCTAGGCCTTTCATGCCTCTCTGAACAGCCTGCATGCCACAGTTCTGAGCATACTGAAAAATTAAAGTTGCTCAGTTAAACAACTTCTATGCAGTAACAGTGCGAAATTTCCACAGTGTAGTGAACTCGCTGTTTAATTACACATATCACAACTTTTTCTTTGATCCAAGTATATAGGCTGAATATAGTACTGAATAAAACAGTAATACTAACAGTCAGTAATGCACAGGAAGGAACAGAAATTTCCAAAAGTGCTTGAAGATCTTTTTGGGCAATGTTCACTACAAAGGTGATGTTTATTTCAGTATCAAATACAGAATGGTACTTTTTGCTTTTTAAAAAATTGTATTTATTTTTTTATACAACTATTATTCTCAGCACATTTCAGAGTTCGTTTTTTAATTTTAGAAAGATATAAAGTTGGAATGCTATTCTGCGTCCTGCTTCATTGTTAACGCATACAAACGCATACAAACACATACAAACACATACAAACGATCCACGTTCTCACTGCAGTAGTTGACAGGCAGAAGTTTAAAGTTAGAAAAGTTTACGCCGTACACACTGAGGTAGAGCATTAGTCCTACTGGTTTCCTAGATAAACCGCATCGCTGCATCTGTGGCATTGATTCCCTGCACTGTAATCCTTCTTCCAGCTCAGCGCTCCTGCTGGTTATGGCAGTGTATTCTAAACAGACTGTCGTGCTGTAACGTCCAATCAGCCCTTTAGATACGGCGGAGCCTTAGAGCCAGCCTGCATCACACTGATGGCGATAGGGAGCTCGCACAGTACAACCAGCGGCTTTTAAAGCACTTATCTCCCAAACCATTTATCACAAACTTGCACTGATTGGGGGGATCTGGTACCCTCATCATCTCGAAAACAAATGACTCCAAAAGAACAAAATCTGCAGTGTGAGATTACAGCGTGTCCGGGATTCTGTGGAATATAATTATGTTTGATGAATGTCCCCACATAAAGGAATAATTATATGGCCAAAGAGTTTCATTCATACAGAGGCTTGACGAGTCCCATGACACACCAGTAGAGGGCAGCCACTGACTTCCATGAGTTCACACAATTACACATCGGAATTTTCAATAAATGCGTCAAAGTGGGGCAAATTATACAGTAAACAAACAACAGTATTCAATTCCATTAAACATTAACATCCTAAAAAAGTTTCCTTTCATGTAAAATAAATCAAAAGAATCTCTGCAGTGGCAGTTTGTGTATGAGACTTTTTTCTTGCAAAAGTAAAGATATTACATAAATTACCTTTAAACATTCATTTAAAAACACACTACTTGCAGTTTAACCCCTATTCCATGAGAATGCAAAAGTCCATTTTTTTCAAAAAAAAAGTTCCAGTATATCTATATAGTAAAAAATAATCCAATATAATCTCAATAAGGCCCTGGTTTAAGATTAGACTTTTAAATGTTAAAATGTCCTGAATTGAAACCATGTTTCAATTCAGGACATCATTAAGAGTGGACATCATTCCTCATCAATAGATCTCCCCTCCTCCTCTTTAAGTTGTTCTTAAAGGTGTGATTCTTCAAGATGTCTATTCCCAGCTGGAGTGGCCTACAGCAGTGGGCTACAGCAGTGAGCTACAGCAAGTAGACTACAGTAGTGGGCTACAGTAGTGGGCTACAGCAGTAGGCTACAGCAGTAGGCTACAGCAGTAGGCTACAGTAGTGGGCTACAGCAAGTAGGCTACAGCAAGTAGGCTACAGCAGTAGGCTACAGTAGTGGGCTACAGCAGTAGGCTACAGCAGTGGGCTACAGCAGTAGGCTACAGCAGTGGGCTACAGCAGTGGGCTACAGCAAGTAGACTACAGTAGTGGGCTACAGTAGTGGGCTACAGCAGTGGCCTACAGCAGTAGGCTACAGTAGTGGGCTACAGCAGTAGGCTACAGTAGTGGGCTACAGCAGTAGGCTACAGCAGTGGGCTACAGCAGTAGGCTACAGCAGTGGGCTACAGCAAGTAGGCTACAGCAAGTAGGCTACAGCAGTGGGCTACAGCAGTGGGCTACAGCAAGTAGACTACAGCAGTGGGCTACAGCAAGTAGGCTACAGCAGTGGGCTACAGCAGTGGGCTACAGCAAGTAGGCCACAGCAGTGGGCTACAGCAAGTAGGCAACAGCAGTGGGCTACAGCAGTGGGCTACAGCAAGTAGACTACAGCAGTGGGCTACAGCAAGTAGGCTACAGCAGTAGGCTACAGCAAGTAGGCTACAGCAGTGGGCTACAGCAGTGGGCTACAGCAAGTAGGCTACAGCAGTAGGCTACAGCAGTGGGCTACAGCAGTGGGCTACAGCAGTAGGCTACAGCAGTAGGCTACAGCAGTAGGCTACAGCAGTGGGCTACAGCAGTGGGCCGTAACCCTGGGCTCTAGGCTCTAGGCGGCTCCCAGGTCAGCTGCTTCCTCCAGGTGATTGATGACATAGAAGTCATGGACGTACATGAGGACAGCGATTGGCTGGCCTATTATGAGAGAGAGCCACACCGCAGCGTTTCCATAGTTACCCCTGAGATATCTGCTTACAATCCATGCCAACGGGAGCTGAAATACAGACAAAAATTAATTCATTAATTTAAATGAAATTGTTTTTGCAGTAGTCACTCCACTGCAAAAATACAGGGTGCAATACAATATTCTGTACTATTAATATTAAATTTGTTTACATTTCCCACCTGAGCCATCATACCCATGAACGCCCACAGTCTGAACATCCTCAAAGGCACACTAACAAGATACTACACACACACACACACACACACACACAATTACACAAATGCTATGACAATAATAAGTAGGCAAATGGACATGCTATACAGATAAGCGATAACACCAAAGCCAACAGTTTTTGCGATTTGAGTCATGTTCTAGTGCCAAGCCAAACCAATCCACACTGCAGTCTACCCTCTGGAACTCTCAGCTAACTGCTTATAATTGGAAGCAAGTTCTTATTCTGGCTCTGTCATAGATTAGCTCAGTCTAGCTGTGCACCGCAGATCTCAGACTTTCCAGGAGCCATTTCCAACACGCTCCACGCACGGCGTTCCTCCGAGTGAGCAGCTCCCAGCTCCGACGTGGCCTCTGAGAGGGGGGGCTGCTCCTGCACAGACTCTGCTCTGGCGGGGTTATGGGGGTTGCGTGGGGGGTACGTGGGGGTACGTGTGGTATGTGGAGGTACGTGTGGTACGTGGGGTACATGGGGGTGTATGGGGTACGGTGGGCATACGTGGGGGTACATGGGGTAAAGTGGGGGTGCGTGGGGGTGTATGGGGTACGTGGGCATACGTGGGGGTTTGTGGGGGTACGTGGGGGCACCTGTGGTGCTGATGCCCTCTCTTCTCCCCTGCCTGTTCCTTTCAAGGCTGAGCTTATCTCCCGGAGCAGCAGTGTGATACGACACTGCATTACCGCCTCCACCGCGCCTCCACCGCTCCTCCACCGCTCCTCCACCAGCTCTCACCTCCACCCGCACCCCAGAGCAGCCGATAGCAGCCGCTGCTCCTCAGGCTCAGGGTGACACGTGCCCTCCAGCGGGGGGTGGGGTGGTGGGGTGGGGGGGCACTGAGAGACTGACTGCCTTGGTTCTTACTGTTCCTAATATTGTAGGATAGTTGTGTAGCTCATATAGTTGTGTAGTTATTCATGCGCAATATGACTAACTGTGACTAACAAATCAATAGTACAATGAATTCTATGTGCAATGACAACAAGCCAATAGTACTGAAACCTGGAGCATTAATTGAAATATGTTTCTGGATTTTGTCATCACTGACAGATAAAGTGAATAGTTTACTAACGACCAGTGATCTTGAGGAGTTTAAATACTTCTGTAGTAAGATCATTTTTGCATAGTAATATGTCTCTATTATTGACGTTATAATTTTAATTAAAGAATGAATTGCTTGTGAAATTCCACATATGAAGGTGAAGCCTCCATCCAGAATTCTAAAGCATAAAACAATCTCCTAGTGTCCAATAGGTCTAGTTTCAGTGTGTGTGTGTGTGTGTGTGTGTGTGTGTGTGTAATGAGAATCTATTGTTTTCTTTATATAATTTGGACGAGAGCAACATTGCGAGGGATAGCATTTGAGCTTGAAAATTATTAACTGAAATGTGAGTATTTGTTTCTATTTGTTGCTTTTCCAAAAATTGCGTTCACACAGACTATTACACTATTGCACAAGCTGGTAACTTTAATGGAAATGATGCAGTTCAATATTCAAAACAACATTGTGATTTGCGCCCACCTCACCTCATGAAAGAAGGCAGAAGCAAAGAACACTGCTGATTGGCTCACTAACTTGTTGGCCCCTTTTCTCAGCAGGGGCTTGTAGAAATGCCTTTAAAGAGAGAGCAAGGGGAGGGGGAGAGACAGACAGGGAGTAAGACAGGAAGGGGGAGGGGGAGAGACAGACAGGGAGTAAGACAAGAAGGGGGAGGGGGAGAGACAGACAGGGAGTAAGACAGGAAGGGAGAGGGGGAGAGACAGACAGGGAGTAAGACAAGAAGGGGGAGGGGGAGAGACAGACAGGGAGTAAGACAGGAAGGGAGAGGGGGAGAGACAGACAGGGAGTAAGACAGGAAGGGGGAGACACACAGGAAGAGAATAAAGAGTCAGTCAACACAGTAAATAACCAGACATAATGTGCCAGACGCTCACATTATAGTGGCTCTTCATAGTCTCTATCTGCTTCACTGCGCTGTATTTTATCCACTCCTTTCAAAAGCCTTGAGTCACGTACCGAAGACACCACTTATGAACAGGAATGTTCCAGTTCTGCCAGAAATAAGTTATACTCTCAGAGTTCCTGAAAAGAAAATGAGGAATATGTAAGAAATTGTGTAAAAATGCTTCAGAAATGTAAATGGTGAAGCAGCAGCTACATAAACGTGTTAACGTCTGGGAATCTTACCACAAACCATCTATTTAAGTAGGAACGCTGCTGATGAGGACCTAAGACAGACCCCCCTGGGACCTGGACCCCCAAACCCAACCGCACTACACACGTCTGTAGGAACCCACAAGGCACATACCACCAGTCTCTGTAAAACTCTCTATCTCCGAATCTCAGAATCTCAGCCACAAAGTTCATAGATGAGTGGAAGAACCAGTAGAAGAATATGAGCCAGATAAGGTGGTTAGGTACCTGTTATCCAAAGACGAAGACGACACAGTTTTGCATTTGTTAAAGGCTTTTTTTGTTGTTGTTACTCCAGCCATAAACTTTAGAGCTATAAAACTTCACTACAGCTCATAGCTGGTTGGAAAATTGTTTTAACATTAAAAGAACGTGTTAAAAAAAAAAAGAGGTCTGTCCTTGTACTCACAGCGAGTCTGAGGAGTCGCTCAGTCATTCTGGAGTAATCCATCTCCTGGAGCATCAAGGTGAAAGAAATGCAGGTTAATTAAAACTCTATGTGCTGTTGCTAGGCAGAGAATCAGAGATGAGGTACAGGAGATCATACCTGCAGTGGCTTCATGGAGCTCCGGATGACGGGTACCACCCACTACAGAACGACAGAAGAGTCGCCAAGCGAGAACGTGAACCTACTGCTAACTTGCTTTCGCCTAATGTCAACAAAGCTCTGCAGCACGTACCTGTTGTGTTAAGCCCACCAGCAGCTGAGTGAGAAGCAACTGTAATGCAAACACAGCTACATTGGGAAGAGCTGGAACACCTTTGGCAAATGAGCAGAACAAAAAACGCATCTGACAGCAGTGACACAAAATGTAATGGAGCCAAGCGGCACATACCATCTCAAACAGCCTCCGGAGCAGGAAGCCCATTCGCACGGACGCAGAACGCGGGAAGTTCAGCTCGTAGCACAGCGTTGGTGCGAAAGCAAAGTAGTACACGTCTGGAAGAGACAGAGGAGACGCATCAGTCAGCAAACTCTCGGGAGCAGTGACCTCACACCAGAGCGCCAGCCACGAGAACCCCTGGGGTCACGGCTGGGTCGCAGGGAACGCCACGGGGCTCACCTTTGATAGAGAGGTTTCCAGGGTAACACACGGCTGCGCCTCCACCACCAGATGGAGGAGACGGGCCTGTTGAACACAAGAGCAGTGAGAGGGTAAGTGGACTGATAGGAGGTCATTCAACCCCAGGACAGACTGGAGAAATGTGCACAAAACTGTCTGACTGCTAACTGGCGCTGCGCTGGTATTCCTGCTGACTCAGGAGGACGCTAGCACTGCCGCTAACGGAGGGGTAAAGTGGGGGGGGGGGGGGGGGGGGGGGAGGGGGAAAGGAGGGGGGGGGGGGGGGGTAAAGTGAGAGGAGGGGTAAAGTGAGGGTGTGGGGCAATCTAACAAAAGTGGGAGAGACATTTCACAAAACACATGTTAATAAGCTAAAGACTTCAAAAATCCTCTTTGATATGTTGCATGTAATCAGTCCGACGTGCGCACACCGTTACACTGCAGCCGGACCGTGTGAGTAACAAGTAAATAAGTGAACCACAGACTACCTGGCTCCCAGCATTCCTGCATTTCACCTCACACGACTGAATGGTATGAAATCCTATATGATTCTACAGCCAATGGAGTTTGGAGAAGGGGGTGGGAGGGGCCGAATTGATTTGCATATGATTAAGTGGTGCGTGTGGTGACTGCAGGGGGAGGGCGGGCCCGGAGGGGGCGGACTCACATGACAGTGATCTGGACAGCCTGCGTGCCTTCGCCCGCGTCCCCTCACGGCACCACCTGTTCACGTCCTTATAGGAGTACAGCTTCAGGAACAGGATGGTGTAGACTCCCAGCACAAACGCACCACCCACTGTGCACGCAGCGAGAGACAGAGCCAAGAGCAGAGGAGGACGTGGTGAGACTTTCTGACAGAATACTCATATTATATGTATATTTAAATAAACACCATTTAGCGGGCGTAAAGATGGCTAACGGGGGGGGGGGTCTATGTAGGGCACAAAGCCTGAAGTAACCGAACCCAAATCACGTCAGAACCAGGCGAGGCCGAGAGGCGACCCGGAGCCCGCGAGCATCACAGGTGCTCCCCCCCCCCCCTCCATCCCCGGGCTTGGCAGCACACCGGCCCGCCACTGCTTTATCAATAGTAGCCATATGCTGGGTGGAAATGGTCCAGGCACGGGCTCTGGTGGACGGCTCTGGCCCAGGGGGAGAGGCTCCGGCTGGGTCGCCACGCCGGCAGCAGCCCCCGTGGTCTCTTCGCTGACCCTGCTGCCTGACGCGCGCGGGTGGAGTGCGGCACGATACTGACAGATGGAGTGTTTGGCGCCACCCGCGGCTCTAACAGATGAGGAGGAACGGGAGTGCCAGAGAAAAGGTACGGACCAGAGGAAATGAGGCACTGCGCTCCCTACCAGACACGCCGCGGGACGTCCTGATATCAGCTCACCGCGATGCTTAATAAATGAAACCCATTGATTGTGAATTTACAATACGGATTATGTAGGTTTAATAAGTCTTTTCATGATATCAACCCATAATCTTTCATTGAGGTTGATGTACATTTTGTAATTCTTTGAGCGGCGCTATCTCCTGTTGCGTTGACAAATGACACATTGTTTGAAGCGTCGTATGCTGATGGATTTGTAATAGATAAGCCAGCGCCAGATTTGACACGAACACTTTTGTGCACGCTGTCCAGCGTCTTAACTGATCGGTGAATCTGCAAACATAGCACTGTTTGGAGGTGTACCAGAGAGAAAGGGTGCATGCATGAGTGTGTGTGTGTGTGTGTGAGTGACAGAGTGATCAACTATCACCTGGTGTTACAGAGGGCAGAACCAGCACCGTGACAGCCGGGAAGCACAAGATAACAGACAGGTTGGTGGAGTGGATCAGCAGGCCGAGCTGCTCACTCACACTCCCCTGCATAAAAGAAGAAACCATAACATACATTTCTTCTTCCCAGTCATTTGTTATCATGGAGGTGTATTTATAACAACCATATATTCATTTTGACACCTTATACAGCATTATCCATCTGTTCGTGGTAACTATATATACGTTAAAACTCACCATGGCTAATTTTCTCTCTGTGTACAGTGCCACTAGTATGAAAACATTTGAAACTGGAAGAGAAGAGAGAGAATTATTAACCTTTCAATCGCATATATTGCTTCAGATGAATGCAGGAGTTGAGTAGTTTGTTGGAATGACAGGCTGCACACACACATGCAGGAATAAACACATCAATTTAGAGATGCAAGTTACATTTTTATTAACATACGAAAAGGGAAGGGAAAACTTAAAACACCTCTTATGTACAGTGTGCACAAAATGAATTTACATATGAAACAGCTGAGAGCAGAAAGGGGCATCAGTATGTCAGCGATCAGAACAGAGTCAACCTGCTGCTCTATGTATGAGCTATGACAGCAGTCATTACACTTACGTAAACACACACACACACACATGCACGCGCGTGCCATATGTGCAGCGAACACTCATACATATTATCATGACCACACCTTCTATATGCCAACGCAGACATGGAGTGTGTGCTTAGCAGAGACTACAGGACTGAGGACTAGTGTAAAGACCAACACAGTGTCCACTCTACTCTAGTAAAAGAATGACAGACCGCTGAAACACAATAACTGCTTTTGAAAACAAAACCTCTTCCTCCTGTTGAGCTTTCTGGGGATCTCAAGATCTCCATGTACACATGTCAAAGCAACTCTCCTTACAGACATTAGTGGGACACTTGTCATGCTGGAAGCTGCTGGGGACATCAAAAGGTTCAATGTTTTGCCTTGATTTGCATATGCAAAACTTTGAGGAGCAGGAAATAGCTGAAGGCACATGACTCTGATCTTAACCCCGGTTCTGATCTTAACCCCGGTTCTGATCTTAACCCCGGTTCTGATCTTATCCTCGGTATTAGACTGTATCAGGTCAGTCTTCAGGCTCCTCAAGCGCGTCCAGGTCTTTGTTCTGGTTCTGCTGCACACGGACCTGAAACAGCCAATCAAGCTCTGCAGAGCTCTTGATTACCAGGCCCAGGTCTAAGTGCAGGGAGCATTTACCGGACACAGCAGGACAGAAACCCAGCCTGGCCAGAGCCACAGACGTCTGAATGGATCTGGTCTAGATAAACCAAATGTATTTTATTTTACATACCTATGACCAGGCATGCAGCAGGCCAGCTATAGGGGTCCTTCAGGAACAAGGAGACCACTTGAATGGGGTCCACAAGAATGCCATACCTTAAAACAGCGCAATGCGATCACAATTACAATCACTGCCTATACATAATGTATAAGGCATCTTTAATCTACTAATGCAATCTCTCTTCTGAACAGCTCCTTTAAACATCTGCTGGTGTATTCCTCTGTCTCCCGCTGTGCAGCCCTACCTGTCTGCCCCCCCACACCCACACACACACACACCACCCTGCCCCCCACACACACACACACACACACACACACACACACCTGCTCTGCCTGTCTGCCCCCCCCCCACACACACACACCTGCTCTGCCTGTCTCTCATATATGTTTGTTTTTGCACGGGGAGCTTCCTGGCTCCGCCCACTGCAGGCAGCAGTGTAGAACATGGCGGCACCATATGGCAGCCCACACGGGCCTCAGCGTTTCCACTGTGTGCGAGCCGGCCCCAGCCGCACCCTCCCTGGCAGAACCCGCAAACCTAAACGGCACCGCTACTCCCATCACAACCACTAACAGGCCCGTCTCGGGTCCTGTCGGAACCGGCTCGCTGAAACCTGGGCTAATGAAGGCGAACGACATTTTAAAGGAAGAACGCCTGCTGATAGTGTAAATGTTCAGGGGTCAGTGATTATGTAATATATGGTTGTATACCTGAGAAGGTTTTCCAGAAATAGCCGTGCATTGCTCAAGACCTGCAGCACAGGAAGAACACAGAGAGTGAAGCAGCATTAACATGGCAGATGAACATCTGACCGAGTGCCAGGGTGGAGCTTTCTGAAAGTACCATCACTTCACAGGTATCATAGGATGCCAGATATTACAGTCTGTCTCATCCTGCAGACCACACTGGCTACTGGCATGATGGTGGTCATGTGACAGAGAGTAGTGTGTTCAGCCCCAGTGAAGGATGCTGCTGCTCAAACATAACCTTGTGATGAACAACAATCACCAAATCAACTGCTTTAGATTAAGATTTTTTTTTTTTTTAAATCATAGAAAACGTCATACACAAAATATCTTATGAGTTCAAACGTGCTTCAAACGTGCAAACAGAGAAGCGTTCGTTGTGCAGAAACCTCGTGAGACAAAGGTCAGCGAGAGTATAAATCCTGCCTTGTTTCTGGCCTCAGCAGCAGGTTGAAAAATGTAAATGCATCCTTCGCAGTTTGAAACCGAGAACTTGGCTTAGCATCTCTCCATTTTCAGCCTGGGTTCAGACAGAGGAGGTGATCTATTTTTAGGCATCAGTTGGCACTCACTGTGTCCCCCAAACAGACTCATACTGCACAATGATTCATCAGGTGCCAAGCGGTTGCCAGAGCATGTGCTTTATCAAGACCAGAGAGCAGTCTGGTCTTCACAAGTCTCTACACCAAATGCACTGCTACACTACTTGCATTCACCCATAATCCTT
Organism: Brachyhypopomus occidentalis; assembly: GCA_020368025.1. Lineage (NCBI taxonomy): Eukaryota > Metazoa > Chordata > Actinopteri > Gymnotiformes > Hypopomidae > Brachyhypopomus > Brachyhypopomus occidentalis. The sequence continues at coordinate 1,457,624 of JAGXOD010000082.1, read as the reverse complement.
TATGTGCCAGAACTGCACATATAATCATTTCTAATCATTTGCAGGACTAAGGAAAATCCTATATGTTTTCAGCCATGTCATAAAATTATTAACGTACCACAAATGTCAATAATATGTGATTTATTGTTTTTATTGTATGTGATTTACAGCACCTTGCCTGTTAGGCCTGCTAGGGCTCAGTGCTTCTAACTCTGAAATGAAGAACTTGGTGACTCATGTGTAAGAATGAAGCAACACTGATACTGTCCCTGCCTGTAATCATAGAAGTGACAAGATGGTGCGTGCTTTTTACTATTAGGCCTACAAATACAGGTAGATTCAGTCTCCTGTCATAGGCCTATGACATAGATGACCTCAAAATAAATTATTATGCTGTTTATGTGTGTGTGAGGGTTCACATGTTATTAAAGACACTCACCAGCATGACGACACACCAGTTCAAAATGCCTCTGTAATTTTTGAAACTACTTGCAGAACTGAGCATTGACTCCTGCAATCTGTGACAACTACACAAGTAAAATGGGTGAAATAATCAATGAAAACGAGCAGATAAAATGATAAAACATGGGTCACACATAATAATTAATTAAGACGTGACAAACATGCACTAATGTGAACAGCACGTTAAAGACAGTAACAGTTTTCACTCAGCAGAACGAGGGCATGTGTTTCAGATAATACAGAAGCAATGTACTGTATTTGAGCTAGTCCCAACACAGCAGCACACTGGCTTAATTCTGGATAAATCTGCTTACTTGAGCCTTCTGATTTGCTACCTCTCTTCACTAATTAACGTAAAACACGCAAATATTTGAACTAATCTTAGTAAGATATCTTCACCCGGAAGCTGTCCTAAGACAGGCGCTCGTGCGTAAATGAGCGCCTCCTCCCTGCGGCTGGAAGCGCTACACGCGCCAGGACGTTATCGAGCAAAATAAGAAAATAAATAACCCGCTGCTGCCTTTGCAGAGATGCTTACCTCATGCTATCGTAGCGACTACTTTTTCGTGTTTGATCTGTTAAGTCCTTTGTGTGAGGTTCTTGTCTCGCTTTGCTTGCGACAGTACTGGGAGTAATGGGTGAGCCAACTCCATTCGAACGCTTCAAAAGTTCACTTTTTACATTGGTAATGGTAGCACGTCTTCTGTGGCGAGTAACAGGCCCCAGATCATGCTTGTTCTCCATGATCGCAGCGATATTGAACACAACCACACAGGGGCTATTCCTCAGACGTATCCATTGCTTCTGGATCAAACGCCTAACAAAATGTCCTACGTGTTCTGCCAATGTTGCAACATGCTCTGTGTCCCCAGCTACGCGCTTTTCTCCCACGTCACCAACAGGCTTCCACGGGTTTCCGCACTTTCCAAATCCTTGAGCAGAACGAACAGCCCTTCCCGACCCAACAGGAGCAAAAGACACGTGTTGGCAGTCAGCCAGGGTAGCAAACAAAGCCAATTCAATGTCCCATGTATTTACGAGAAATTGATTATTGACTATTGATTTATCTGCTCCCACACACCCTTAATATCTTGTTATGGCCACGTTTGATCAAAGGATATAGACACGCCGTCTTTTTATTTGAATGTCATAAAGTGAAATAAAGTGTTATAACTTTACCGAGGTTATAAGTAATGACACGAGCCAGATACTGTCACGGTGAATAAAATGGCCCCTTTAATCCATTCAAAAGCGAACAAAAATGAAGTGACAGGTATCGAAAAGAGTGACTACGTGTTGTGCCCAGTGCTTTTATGTGGTGACCGAAAATAGTTTTGGGCTTCTTTATAAAAGCCAATTATTTTTTACTGCGCGCATCTAAAATTTGGAGAACAGGTTTTCAGCTGTCCAGTGAAGTGAGGGTTACACTCTCTTTTCTGTTCAAAGTGGCTGGAATGAAAGTCTATGGGACCTCAGAATTTGTATGCCTGTACAATCTTCCTTGCCACGAGCCATAACTATACATCCGACAGTGTCTGTAAGCTGCAGCCCGCCAGATGAAATAGGAGGCAATGGTAGATTAATTATATACGCTCCGGTGTCAGGGTGATTGGTTTTTATGGCCGTGTGCGTGGCTCGCGCCTTTCTCTTTCTCTATCAGCGCTGCCGGTACCGGGGCAAGGGGTTCCGCGCGGTGGAGTGGGCCGCGTTGGACGTAAGGTATGGGTCTCGCGGCAAGCGTGTCCTTGGCGCTGTAATGAAGTTGTGAAGCCGAAATCAGTCACTTCAGCACAGCGGTGAGGAGCACGGGGCTTTATCGCGGGCGTGCTGCGTTTACTCAGAATCATTAGCGAGTGAAAGCTAGTTTATCTCAGTTGCAATCGTGGCAGACGGATAGACAGTGCACTGGTGCCCACCCGTGTCAGCACTTTCATAGTTCAGTCAAGGTCTCTTCTTCGTCGTCGTCTTCTTCTTCTTCTCGTTCTGTGCATTTTGTTATGAAAATTGTATGCTGTACATTATGACTATAAAAACCTTTTCTTTAGCTCACGTAAGACGTCTGCAGGGTGCACATGTGCACGTGCGTTTGAACTTAATTAAAGGTTGATAATTGTGTTGTCATGCTCTGTGTTCGGAGGCCCGTTTGCGACTGGCAGCTCTGCAGGCTGAGAAAACTTGTTTGTACATGGTCGTGTTGTGTCTCATGAATAGCAATGGTGATTGTGTTTATCAAAGTACAGCACCCGGGAGCTTCGTTCATTTTAGTATTACTAGGAGCTTGCAAGACTGGGCTACACAGATAAATCTAGACTCCCCCCAGCGCGTGATTTCCCAGCTAAGTTCACCTCAGCTGTAGTTTCCAGAACTGTCACCACCAGCTGAAGACTAGAAAGCTGTATCCAGTTTCTTTGGGGAGTTCTGCCTGGCAACACGCTCTGCACGTGAGATCGCGATGGCCACAGATGTCTGCCTTAATCGCAGGATAACATTTAAATGTATTTTGAAGGGCGCTTAGGTAGTAATAACTAAGCCAATTCATAGCTCCCTTTAGGAAACGTTATTCCCTATTGTGTTCATTTCCTCAGTTTACTGCATTTGACTTCACTAAACAAGATTGATCAAAAATGACCCTTTTATAGTACTAACACAAGCTCCGCTCAAATACACTTGCATCTCTCCTTCGGACACTTCACAATGTAGAGACTTTAATTAAAACATTTGGTTCTTACTAGACCTTTATAATGTGATACCAGAAAAGGGGGAAAGCTAGCAGTAGCCGAGTGTTGAGTACCTGCTGATGTGTTATCAAAATACCTGTGTACTATAGGCAGTTAAGTCGATAGAAGAGAACCCCTTGCAAAAACAGGACTCAAGTTGAGAAGAATGCTCCATATCATTTTTTCCTGTCCAAAATACACACAAGTCTAGATTATTGTTGGTGTGATATGGTATGATAGTCAGTATAACCAGTAATCAATAGGTTGTATATTCCTGCCCATAATCATAACACATAAAACACTTGTTCTTACACAGTCCTTACAAAAAATTCCATGCATTATTTTTCGTGTTCATTGTAAGAAGGTAATCTATAATGCATATGCCCTGACAATGACTGCATATTGTCTTACAGAGGCAGCCTAAAATGCTCTGTTCAGCGAAAAAGCTTATGTATGCTGACGGTGATGCTGCAAACTGTAGGGAGGCTGCACACACACACACACACACACACAGATATGTGCATACACACACACACACACGCACATGCACAACACACACACACACACACACACACACACACAGATATGTGCATACACACGCACGCACATGCACAAACACACACATAAACACACACGCACATGCACAAACACACACACACACACACATATGTGCATACACACGCACGCACATGCACAAACACACACATAAACACACACGCACACGTGCAAACACACACATATAAACACACACACACACACACACACATATGTGCATACACACACACGCACATGCACAAACACACACATATAAACACACACACACACGTGCAAACACACACATATAAACACACACACACACACACACACACATATGCTATAGGCATGGGATACATGTGCCTCTCTCACTCAGCTAAAGAGTGAACTTCACAGCTGAATGCAACTGATGCTGACAGATTCACTCAAATCTAACAGAAACCACCACTTACTGACTAACAGAGAGAGAGAGGGGGAGAGAGAGAGGAGGGAGAGAAACAGAGAGGGAGAGAGAGACAGAGAGAGTTCAAATTAATTGGAGGTGTTCCTCTTTACGCCTACTCCTGTTCTCTCTCTCTCTCTCTATCTCTCTGTCTGTCTCTCTCACACACACATACACATTTATATATAGTGAAGAGTCCACCTGTTTAATGCAGTACATTAGTCTTGTATGGTTATCTGCAGTGATGTGCACCTCACTCTCGCCGGTTCGCTGGCACACCTTTCGCTCTTGGCAGCCTTGCAGGTGGCGCTGTTGAGAGGCATGCTGGCCTGCAGGTGGCGCTGTTGAGAGGCACGCTGGCCTGCAGCCCCTGGCTCTGACTGCCAAACCCTGGGAAGCCATTTGAATTCACCAATGGGCAGGCCTGACTGTCTCCATGCCACTCCTCTACGTCTAAACATGAGCTGTCAGCATCCAGATTGAATTTGGACATCTCATTTCCAGCCTGGGGAAAAAAGTATTGTTACAAGGTCAATGACAGAGAGGCAGTAGAGAGAGAGACACACAGAGACAGTGGAGAGAGAGAGAGAGAGAGAGACATAGACAGTGGAGAGAGACACACACAGAGACAGTGGAGAGAGAGAGAGAGAGAGACTTTAGAGAGAGAGGAGAGAGACAGTGGAGACAGTGGAGAGAGAGAGGAGAGGGACAGTGGAGAGAGAGAGGAGAGAGAGACAGTGGAGGCAGAGAGACAGTGGAGAGAGTGAGACAATGGATAGAGGAGAGAGACAATGGAGAGAGAGACAGTGGATAGAGAGGAGAGAGACAGTGGATAGAGAGGAGAGAGACAGTGGAGAGAGAGAGGCAGAGAGAATTTCTGCAGTTTAGTACTAATCAATATTTCTTCCTCTCTTATGTGGTTTTTACTGTACTCTCTTGGTCCAGTGTAAGGATTACCGAAACTCACATACACTCACGCGCACATATACGTGCGCGCGCGCGCACACACACACACACACACACACACAAGCACACACACACACACACACACACAGTCCTAACTGTAGCTGCCCCATTGTACCTCTGTCTGAGGAGCCAGGGGACTATGCCACCACTTCTGATAAATAAGACATGTCCCCTGGCCATTACGTGCATGCCTAATTATGAATAAATTACACACACACACACACACACAGAAAGCTGCGTATTGTATGTGCCCTTCTGAGCCGTTTTAAAATGGTGTTGGTCTTAGTGTGTGTGTTGTGATAAAGTAACCATGAACATCCCTGCTCCTTTGTTCAGTAACCCAACATTGTACACAAAACATCACACACAGAGCACAGTTATGTTTCTCATTAACGCTGGGAGTGCATGCCATGGTTTTTACTTTATATATATATATATATATTTTTTTTTTAAAGAGTAGGACTGTCCAAATAAACAAGCAAAAATAGGAAAGTCCTGTTCCTGAGGGCAAAGGGGTTTGAATTTGCATTTGAATTTATTTGAAGTTTTTAGGTTATGAGCTTTGGAACACCAGAACTGAAGTAAAACAGTAAAACAGTAAAACAGGTCGGTACCAAAGACAAATACTCTGATGAAAAAGGAGATGAGGAAGATGTTAAGGCCACTGTTCTCCCCTCATTAGCCTTCACAGTGCCAGCGCTCAGAGGCCATGGCTAAATCTGGTCCTCATACTCAACAGCAGGTCTTAAAAGTACACTTTACTTCCACAAAACAAGTACACCTAATATATCACAAAGTACATTGCCTAGAAATTCCCACACAGATACATTAAAATACAGCTTTACAATATGTTGAAGCTGACCTCATTATAAATGACCTTGTCTTTGTTTCATTATGTCTAATTTTCATTTTTTCATTCACACTGATGTACATAAATAATATGGCGGTGATCGACTTGTTGAGATTTGTTAAGTGGAATTCAATCGCATCATCTATAGGAACATTCAGAGTGACCCGTTTCACATCTGTCAATCAATGTGCACGAAAAGGTGATGTCACCTGCCCAACATGTCTAAAGTGTGTCGTATGGACACCCCGGTGATGCGTTATATGCTGAATGACTCAATACACACATCCTCTCACTAAAACAGTGAAGACTACATTTCACATTTGAAGATCTCAGCTTTAAGCCAGTTAGGGTACAACAATGTTACTACCACTTCCTATGTGAACTTAGTTACTATGAAGGTTTTATTTATTTCAGTATCTTGTCTGTCTGTCTGTCTGTTTATTTATTTATGTATTTATTTATTCATTCACACCACAGAAGCAGATGAAAGGGGACGTGTATTCTCTGTGAGGTTAATACATTACAACATGCGGAAATGAAGAAAGCAGCCGACGGAAATGAAGCAGCTACACTAAAGTGTGTGTAATGACTCATCATCATCGAGGGCTCATTTTCACTTACACTCAATAAGGCCGTTGTATGATGAAAATGCCAAGTAGACCAGCCAACTCCAGTAGACCCGCCGACTCTTTCAATGAATCTTTGAACAGCAAGGGAGAATCATCCATCACTGGCAATACAACGATACGAGGTGACCAAATGTTAACCAGAACATTAACAAGGACCCTGAGGTTTCCTTTGGCTAGAGTATGGTATTACTCTGAAGATCAGGTTCATGGAACATTTGACCAGTGGTCTGTGTTTCATGAGTCTAATTCAAAATCTCTCCAATATCCCTTCCTTGTCAAACCAAATGTGTAGTACTCAGGTGAATATTGGCACACAGTAACGTAGTGGGTGAGTCCACTATAGTTCAGCTGGGTCTGGTCACCCTGAGGCTGTGGTGGAAGGAACAGATGTTGGTGAGTTTAAGTTCAAATAAGGAGGGGGAGGAGTTTTTAAAGGAGGGGAGGGTTTTTTAAAAAGGGGGAGGGGATTTTAAAGGAGAAGAGGGGTTTTCATTGGTAGTTTTTGCACTTTTATTTAATCATCTAATAATCTAATTTATTTTCAAATATTTATTTTTCCATCTGATGCTGATCTTGGCATTCAACCAAAATTAGTAATTGAGTAAAAATTAACTGTAGAAAGATACAGTATATAAAATGAATATAATATAAACATTTAATATAAATTGCATTTTGTAGCCATACTTTTAATCTTGTCCACCTCTCTTCTATACCAATAAAATCAGTTTAACAAGCATTTAGGTTTCATTTGCCCTTTATATGAAGTGCGTCTGAAGATTATTTTTACACGTATCATAAAGGGAATTCATTAACTGTACTCTGACATTTACATTTCTTCTGCACTTTTAAATAACATATTTTAATCTAAAATTAAATAACAAAGTTGTTATATTCTGTCACTGGTTGAGCATTTTTTTGTATTTCTGATGTCAGAAGGGAAGGCAAACAGATGAGAAAGGACACTGTCAGGTTAAGGACGTGAGACACACATGAGACAACAGTGAGGTGGTATAACACACATGTGAGACAACAGTGAGGTGGTGAACACACACATGAGACAACAGTGAGGTGGTATAACACACATGAGACAACAGTGAGGTGGTTTAACACACACACGTGAAACAACAGTGAGGTGGTATAACACACACACACGTGAGACAACAGTGAGGTGGTATAACACACACACTCATAAACTATATACAAATACAAAGCAAACAAGAAACCAGGAACAAGCAAATACAAAACAAATGAAGCTAACTAGCTGCCTAACGTGAGCAATGACATACAGACCCACAGTAGCAAACACAGCACAGGACCTTGACATAACATGGAGCTGAGGAGAAAGATGAGCGTGTAAGGAGTCTGTATGGGGAAGAGGATGAGCGTGTAAGGAGTCTGTATGGAGAAGTGGATGAGTGTGTAAGGAGTCTGTATGGAGAAGTGGATGAGCGTGTAAGGAGTCTGTATGGAGAAGTGGATGAGTGTGTAAGGAGTCTGTATGGAGAAGTGGATGAGTGTGTAAGGAGTCTTTATGGAGAAGTGGATGAGTGTGTAAGGAGTCTGTATGGAGAAGTGGATGAGCGTGTAAGAAGTCTGTATGGAGAAGTGGATGAGCATGTAAGGAGTCTGTATGGAGAAGTGGATGAGCATGTAAGGAGTCTGTATGGAGAAGTGGATGAGTGTGTAAGGAGTCTGTATGGAGAAGTGGATGAGCGTGTAAGGAGTCTGTATGGGGAAGATGGACAAATACACACACCTCAGGCACAGAACAACCTAGAACCTACACACACATGCACACACATACACATATACACACATAAAAACAAAATAATTGTCTAACTGTCTGCTTGATTATAAATTGAAAAAACTAATCTCCAAAAATGGCCAGTCAGTTTGATGGCTTTAGCTTTGAGCTGGAGCTATTGTAGCTAACAAGTAAGGGAAGTCTACACTCCTCCAATTAGCACAATGCAAGCTGCATGCCTAAATCATCTCAGACTGGCCTTAAACCTTCTGGAGTTGTTCAGTCATGGAAAACAGATTTGCTTATTAGGTTTCTAACACTGCAGTTACAAAAGCATGTTACAAAACTAAAACCTGAAACTAAAAGAAACTTTGAACACTACACCGGGGGACTCCATGGTCTGAGGGCTTGGGCCGCCTGAACTACGGCTTTACATCTGAACATGGGCAGCAGGCAAGGGCAGAATAAACGTCAGCCTTTACATAAGGGCCCATTCTCTGCCATAAGGACACGCTCACTTAATGCAGTATGGGTAATGAGTGCGTAAGATGATGCTTAGCAGCAGAATAGTGTGACTCTTCAGCACACACCTATAATCACCTCTGCTGATTCTCTCTCTCTCTCTCTCTCTCTCTCTCTGTCTCTCACATATATAAGCCTGTTTACCCAGGACTCTCCCCGTTATAACACCCCTCTCAAGTGTCCTCAGCTTCATTGTCTGCTCATCTGCAAGTGCACACATACCCACGAGCACGTGCACACGAGCACACGTGCACACATACCCACGAGCACATGCACACGTGCACACATACCCACGAGCACGTGCACACGAGCACACATACCCACGAGCACGTGCACACGAGCACACGTGCACACATACCCACGAGCACATGCACACGTGCACACATACCCACGAGCACGTGCACACGAGCACACGTGCACACATACCCACGAGCACATGCACACGTGCACACATACCCACGAGCACACATACCCACGAGCACACGAGCACACATACCCACGAGCACACGTGCACACGAGCACACGTGCACACGAGCACACGTGCACACGAGCACATGTGCACGTGCGCAGGTGCACGGCCGCTTCCCTGCCGAGTCAGGTGGAGGTGTCTCTCATTGCGTATGCCATCTGAGAAGGCAGCAGGCAGACGGCCAAATTCATGTGCGGGAAATACAGCAGCAGTAAAACGACTCTCAGCGCCACAGTGAAGAATCAGACTCTCCTGATGCTGATTGCGAGGGCGCGACACATGAAACAGAGACGTCATCCTGTGGAAACAACAAACAACAACCAAAAACGTCAAAATAAATAAATAAAAACAAATAAACGCCTTTGGTGTACTGAGGATGGAGGACGAACTGATCAGAACTTACCAAGCCTTGAGCAGAACACACACTCCCTCTTTCTCTTTTTTCTGAAATAAATGCTGTTCTTCGCTCTATTTGTTTGGTCTATTGAAAAAAAAAAAACTCTTCCATCAACACAGTGCTGAATCGCACACACTCCCATGTACTGCCATGAAAGTAGCTTCCCTTTACACTGATGCCACATCTGCATCAATGTGACAACTGCTCCATGCAACAGAATTTCTGGCCCCTTCTTGCCTCTGCAGCAGCAGTGAAGGAGCGAGTCTCGGGTTTGACTTGTTTGTCTGCTGACAGTGGGCCTTCAGCACGCCGAGGGCCTGTGGGCGTGAAAGAAGTGATCAAGCAAAAAGGAGTTCCAGAATCAGACTCCCTCTGTCTCAGCAGGTCTGACAGACAGAGAGAGAGAGAGTGAGAGAGAGAGGAGGAAAGAGACAGACTTAGGTACAAAGGATGAAAGACAGAGGGATGTAACAGGAGAGAAAGAGAGAGACCTCTGGGTAGGGGACGGGTTTGAGCTGGAAAGACGTTCGCGATAAAACGACGACCCCCATGTTAGGATCCAGCAGGGAGGAGATGCCACGGTTCAGAGCGCTCCTCCGAGATCCGCGGTTTCAGAGCCGAGGCAGAGACCTGCTTTATTTATCCGGAACATAATAAAATAAATCCGGATGGGGCCTGGTGCTGTGGTGTTTCGGCCCTGGCTGTACGGTCTGGCAGAGCAATAAAACTGGGTTTGACTCCATAGTTTTTTGTCAAGTTATTGTTCGGGCCGGGTGTTTCCCAGTGAGGACCGAAGATGTGAATTTAAAAAAAATGAAAAAATGGAGCAGACGAGAAAGCACAGAGCGCCGTCTGATCTATCAGTCATGCCTTAGACAGCATCTCATTTTGCCCTGTGAATTAAAATCGTTTTTCGCACTATTATTTTTTATTTACTCGTCACCCACAAGTACCTGTGTGAGCCCACGTGCCTCTGACTCTCTACCTCACCGCCACATGTGTCTGGAATGTTAGTCAAAGTGCTGATTCATGTAGTCTGGGACAGGTCAGATCTGTGGGCGCATTAAATGGTTACTCCATCAAGGTGGAGCAGATGGAGGCAAATTAAACAGATTCCCTACTTGGCACAACTCCCCTACCAAACAGAAAGCCTTCTCACTTTCCCCAAGCAAATAAAAAATATCTCAACAGCGATTCTGAATGCGGCGAGCAGAAACACCATGTAATGTGGAGTGATTGTCAGCTGTATGGAATGAAACTAACAACCCAGGTTCTCCACCAGGGCCGTGCAGCACGTTATTAAAGTGCCTGTCTCCCAGACTCTAAGCTATTTACAGAAATTACAAACACTGATTATTGGAGGAGAACTCCAGATCTGCTCTGGTATCAAATGTGGGAGGCAAAATGAGGATAACACGTAGAAGAACGAGGAGAGAAAACAGTCGACTAAAAGTGTGTTTGATCAGACCCACACAGTCCATAAAGGTGCATGCCTTACGATAAAAGGGTTTCCGTAAAAAACTGCACATCTTCTGTGCATGCAGTAGTTCACAGTAGTGCAGAAAGAAGAGAAGATCAGGATGGAGTTGAAGCTCAGATGTACTGAGCGCTGCACAGCGAACACCTCGTGGTGCAGGAAATGCACGTGTCATTACAGATCCTGTTTGCTTAGCCGTCGAGCAGTGGCTATACGGGGAGGACGTTTCTGAATTGGCAGATTCATTCTTCTTTGTGGCAGCATGGTCACGTCTGCCAGACTGCAGGGGAGCGATCAGGGGAGCGATCAGAAGAAGCGAAGACGGAAGCGAGGGGATCAGGGACGCGCCGACTTTCAGAGATTTGAGGGACTTCCTGAGATTTGAGCTCGACTTAAAAACTTTTCTCTTTGAGAGGCTGGAACACTAGCGCTTAGCATATGCTAGCAGGGCGTGTGCACTGTAATGATTTGGACTCGTCCTCCGCTGATAAATATGGCGCTGTGAAGGAGACGCGGGTTCACGGGCTGTGGTGTGCACCCTTGGCAGTGGGTTTAGTGGGAATGGACGACTTTAAAGGCGGGACCCTTGGAGAAGCAGAGCTGGCGGCGCATTTAAGGCCTGTCTGAGCTGGAACGGACTCTTTATCTTTTAATCAGTGGCTCTCGCAGGTTTGGGCTGTGTGTGGCTGCACGTGTAAACAGGTACAGAAAGACTCCTCCAGCTCACTGGACAAACGCTTGGCACTGTCCCTGCGGGGGACAACTGAGGCCTTGTGTCATGTAGTCATCTACACACGCACACACACACATATTTGCACATATGCGCATATATACACACACACAAACACATGCACACACATACACATGCTTTGCAAAGATGCACACACACACACACACACACATGACTTCGCTTTGAAGGTCACACACATCTAGCAAATGATGCTACTTCTGGCACTTAATGAAACATATAATGAGCACAAAAACGCAAGAATCACCATTGATCTTCTACATCTTAAGGAATATCTGATCATGGTCACGTGGTAACAGAAATGACCCTCTCTGCCGATCTTGTTTGTGGATCCTTTTACATCAGTGGAGGTTTAAAGGAAGCAGATCCCACACCAGTGACAAAATGTCAACCTGTAACAGAGCACCGATGTAAGGGCTTTCGACCTGCTCTGCTGGCTTTGAGGGCTGTGTGGTTGGATCAGCTGTGTCTGGAGTTCACCTCCATCTCAAAGCCAGAGAGGCCAGGCAGATGGGCCGCAGACCTGCCGTACGGCAAAGGGCATCAACTAACAACCTGTCTCAAGCAGACCTGTCAGCCCTGTGTCAGAGAAAGAGAGAGGGAGAGAGAGAGAGAGGAGGGAGCTAGGGATATGGAGAGATTCGTTAAAGTTGAGATGGAGATAAGAATGAGTAGGTGTTGCGAAGATGATAGATTGAGTGACGGATGCTGTTTTTTGGGTGTGTGGTGCCTCGTGCCTTTTTTTTTACCATAATAATTGGGAAGACTGCAGGAAATTATTCAGAACCTTGCAAACACTGGGAATTTAAATATGTCATGTGTTCAAATAACCCGTCCTTGAAATGAAGGCTTTTTATATGATAAGTTCAAAATGTATGCATATTTTATTTCAGCGCTGCATTTCAAAGAACAAGAGGTTCTTGCTGCTGCGACTCTAAGCAGTATTATTTGTAACAGGCATCCGGTGTACTAACAATCTGCAGTCTGCATGTCACCATGGACACAGTGACCGCGCGACATGCTCTCAGTATTGTGCAAACATGTGTGGCCATCTGGCCCCGGTATGTGCCAGCGCGGACACAGCGGATCACTGCAGGGGCCTGGACTCATCCCTCTACCAGGTCCCTCCTAAACACACCTAACACCTATAATTAACCAACATGGAGCACAACAAGTCCATCATCAGATGAATGCCTCTTCCACATGTCTCGATCTATAGCGCAGATTAACATATTGCTGAGAGCAGGTAGCTCCTGAGGTAATGCCATTTAGCTACAGTTGATATTTAGGGCACCAGTCATGGCAGTGTCCTGTGATTTAACCACCAGCAGACCACCAACACTGCACGTTCTGTCATTTGCAATTAGCTCCAGTTGGATTTAAGAGTATATTGTGTCGCTGTTTAAAAAAAAAAAACTGTTGCATTAGTCCACAGGACTCACGAGGATCAGCGTAGACGCCATATTGTCTTTCTGCTCCCCAGACGTTCATTTTCTTAGTACAGTTCTGGCTGTTTCTCATAACTGTAATATTGAGTCATTCCATATGAAGTAAGCCAGGGCTACGAACAGGATTCACTTACACTCTAACTGACGGATTTAATACATTCCCCTGCGCACTTTTCAGTGTTTGTTTCCCCATTACCTTGACGAGAATATACGTGGATTATGCTGCTCCAATTACCAGCTCACACCGAGGGCCTCTGCTGAATAATCATCTCAGATTTCCTGCAGCTTCCCCGGGCTGCATTCTGTGAAATGAATTTAACTGTACAGTACAGTGACTGTTAAATGAACATTTCTGCGCCCTTTTCGTGATTCGTCTTCATCAAAAGCACATTTGAGGTCTTGCTCCCGTAAGGCAGAGCTGGGAGCGAATCCTTCTTTATCAGGCCTGACAGACTAATACATGAAAAACAGAAGCACTCATTCTCGCCCTGTCATCTAGCATCAGCGGCGAAGGCTAAAGATGAGAAGCTCTCTCATAGAGCCACATCACCTCAGCCTCACAGCAGGGTCGCTACCAAAACAGCGTTTAACGCAGCTGCTGTTGAACGCTGCCACTAAAAATGACGCTTTCGAACGCGACGGTCGGCATCCTGTGTGATGAGGTAACGAAGGAGAGAGGCGTGTCCTTTCACACACACCCAGCCACGCCCCCTTTCACACACACCCAGCCACGCGACCTGCGATTTGACACACGTACTAGTGTACAGTGGGGTTCATAAAGCACCTCCACCGTATGCATATGAAACTGTGTGTTTGTGGGTGTGGCCTCACAAGCTTTATATGTTTAAAGATCACATTGTTATTCGAAAGCCTGTTACATTATTAAACCCCCTGCTGCTTGAAACTGTATTTATTATTTATATTTTGACATATGTCATAGATTTCTATCCCTCCTGCTCTCTCAGCCTGTTTGGGAGAAGCGTGTGGGTTTTACGGAGGTGTCTGTGACGGCAGGACAGATTCACAGGATCTGGAGTGTCCAGGCGCTGGTTACAGGCCCCAGGGCGGCGGGGACAGAGGCCGGAGTGTCCAGGCGCTGGTTACAGGCCCCAGGGCGGCGGGGACAGAGGCTGGAGTGTCCAGGCGCTGGTTACAGGCCCCAGGGCGGCGGGGACAGAGGCTGGAGTGTCCAGGCGCTGGTTACAGGCCCCAGGGCGGCGGGGACGGAGGCTGGAGTGTCCCGGCGCTGGTTACAGGCCCCAGGGCGGCGGGGACGGAGGCCGGAGTGTCCAGGCGCTGGTTACAGGCCCCAGGGCGGCGGGGACGGAGGCTGGAGTGTCCAGGCGCTGGTTACAGGCCCCAGGGCGGCGGGGACGGAGGCCGGAGTGTCCAGGCGCTGGTTACAGGCCCCAGGGCGGCGGGGACGGAGGCCGGAGTGTCCAGGCGCTGGTTACAGGTCCCAGGGCGGCGGGGACAGAGGCCGGAGTGTCCAGGCGCTGGTTACAGGCCCCAGGGCGGCGGGGACGGAGGCTGGAGTGTCCAGGCGCTGGTTACAGGCCCCAGGGCGGCGGGGACGGAGGCTGGAGTGTCCAGGCGCTGGTTACAGGCCCCAGGGCAGCGGGGACAGAGGCTGGAGTGTCGAAGCGCTGGTTACAGGCCCCAGGGCGGCGGGGACAGAGGCTGGAGTGTCCAGGCGCTGGTTACAGGCCCCAGGGCGGCGGGGACAGAGGCTGGAGTGTCCCATGGCTCACAGTCAGTTCCAGCGCTTCACGGAGATGCCACTAGTTGGAAGCTCCTGATCAAACAGTGCTGTGACAATGACAGCTACGCCACACTGCTGTAGGAGGGGGGCAGGTGGGGGGCAGGAGGGGGGCAGGTGGGGGGACGATGGAGCAAAACCAGTGGGAAACATGATGGAAAAAAAACCCTTTCCTGAAACCCCCGAGATGAGAGCAAACGGACGTGCTGGGGTGATGGCCACGCCACTGTGCTGCTGTACTCATGCATCAGCTGCAGGTGATGGTATTGCATTGCAGCGTTGTGGACATGCTGGCCTTTGTTCCCATCCTGAAGCAGTACGTCTGAAAGGTCAGCGTCATCACTGACAGTCAAGATGCCACTGTGGCTGAATGCTCAGTGTAAGATGCTCATGTAAGTACATGTATGTTACAGCCGACGTGGGGGGGGGGGGGGGGGGGGGGGGTGGTGTCTTCCTTTGCCCAGATAGATTTCAGACATGCAGTCCAAAGCAAGTTCTCTGTGTGTGTGTGTGTGTGTGTGCCTAGCGTGTGTTTGGGTGGAGCATGCATCATTAGCATAGCCTGCTGCTCAGTTGAAAGCAATGTGCTTAAATCAAAGTTTCTCTTTAGCGGTGGAGCTCTCCATGCTGCAAGCACCTCCACTCACATGCCTGTCTGTCTCTGTTAGACACACACACACACACACACGTATACACTCACATGCCTGTCTGTCCCTGTTAGATACACACACACACACACGTATACACTCACATGCCTGTCTGTCTCTGTTAGATACACACACACACACACACACACGTATACACTCACATGCCTGTCTGTCTCTGTTAGATACACACACACACACACACACACACACACGTATACACTCACATGCCTGTCTGTCTCTCTCTGTTAGATACACACACACACACACACACACACACATGTATACACACACACACACACACATACACACACACACACACGTATACACACACATGCACACACACACACACAAATGTATACACACACATATACACACACAAACACACACACACACACACATGGATACTCACACATGCATGCACACACGCACACACATGTATACACACACAGACACGTATACACACACATGCATACACACACACACACGTATACACACGTATAAACACACACGTATACACACACATGCGCACACACACACACACACACATGCACACACATGTATACACACACATGCGCACACACACACACACAAACTCCTTTTTGCCAGGTAAAGGGCATGGAAGCTTTGTGAGGGCCTTTCATCTCTGGAGCTTTATCAGTTTCCAGTTATTCACAGAATAATGTGTCAGAGGCTATAAGGAGTTTATAGCTGTCCAGGACAACAAACAGGGCAGAACACACTGCAACTTGTTATAGAACCCAGGGAAGTGACTTCAACAGAAATGATGACCTCCTGCTATCATAATTAATATTCGGTTATACGATAACTACATTTTGCAATGACATACGATGGAAACATCTCTTAGGTAATTGTTTTAGGCATTTGGGTGCACTCGAGGCTGATGCACATGTAAAGCAGGCTATTACAGAGAGAGCATATGTAAGACTTGCACTAATGATTTAATGACATGGATTTTGCAGTTAACTCTCCCAGAATAAGAATCATCAGAAAAAAAGAGCATGTCAACACAGTGTTGGCATTAGTGCACAGAGGTGGTGATTCTTGTCCTCTCAGCCTTGTCTAAATCGCGCACACACACACACACACTCACACACACACTCACACACACACACGCGCGCACACACACAAAGGCGGAAAACAGCTTTGACGAGCAGTTTAACAACTCACAAGTGACTTTCAGATTCCACTTTTGCCTTTTCAACCCTTGTTCACACTCTTTTGTACCTCTGTAGCACCCCTGCAAGAGTGTGTGTGTGTTGTGGGGGGGTAGATGGAGGGGGAGAGAGGGAGAGAGGGAGAGAGAGAGAGAGAGAGATAGCAGGACAACACTGTTGAAGTGTAAACGCAGGCTTATCCTTCGCATGGCAATTACGTACGTCAGCAATCCGCACGAGTGTGAAATTGAATCATGTGATAATGGTCAAGGTTTTCAAAAGGAGATTTGCCCCAGTGTCCCCGCAGCTCCCCCAGCACTGGGCTGTGCGGCTCAGACTCGCATCTCCACCCTTTATGCTCGTTGGCGGCCTCTGCCACGCTCAAAGGAGGAGACCTGGACCAGAGAACAACAGGCACCCAGACCCACGGCCTGCACACGCTCGCCTCGTCCACAGGATGTGCTGTCTGCTGGAGGCACACACCAGCGCTGGCTCCGAAAGCCCTGCCTGGAAACATGTGCAGTCAGACACCAGCCTTTACCAGGGAACAGCCAGTCAGACACCAGCCTTCACCAGGGAACAGCCAGTCAGACACCAGCCTTTACCAGGGAACAGCCAATCAGACACCAGCCTTCACCAGGGAACAGCCAATCAGACACCAGCCTTCACCAGGGAACAGCCAATCAGACATCAGCCTTCACCATCCAGGGAACAGCCAATCAGACATCAGCCTTCACCCTAGGGAACAAAATATAAGCCAGTCAGACACCAGCCTTTACCAAAGGGAACAGCAAAGAGATGGGTCTTCAATCAGACACCAGCCTTTATCAGAGAACAGTCAGTCAGACACCAGCCTTTACCAGGGAACAGCCAATCAGACACCAGCCTTTACCACAGAACAGCCAGTCAGACACCAGCCTTTACCAGGGAACAGCCAGTCAGACACCAGCCTTTACCAGGGAACAGCCAATCAGACACCAGCCTTTACCAGAGAACAGCCAGTCAGACACCAGCCTTTACCAGAGAACAGCCAGTCAGACACTAGCCTTCACCAGGGAACAGCCAATCAGACACCAGCCTTCACCAGGGAACAGCCAGTCAGACACCAGCCTTCACCAGGGAACAGCCAGTCAGACACCAGCCTTTACCAGGGAACAGCCAATCAGACACCAGCCTTTACCAGGGAACAGTCATGGTATACAGGGTATGTACAGTGTGTTATACAGTGTGGTATACAGTGTGGTATACAGTATACCAGTATATGCACAGAATCATATATATATCTGTTTTGTGTGCAGTAAAAACAACGCACGACAAAAAGAAAACATGGTGAGGTGACATCACGGCACTAATAACAGTTTCCTCCGGTCAAAGTGCATGTGCCTCGAGTCAGTGATCACGTAGGAAAATCGCTTTCATTTACAAGAGTCAAGAACGGTGGAAATTTAAAAATATGGCAGGAGATTTACTGACAGCCCTTAGTAGATCACTCTCAAATGATCAGACACGCACACACAGACAGTCCCATAGGCAGATCACACCAAGTGATGATGTACTTATGTATAGTCATGGGGTATACATTTTGACTGCAAGTGAAAATGATGGATGTGGGTGCTTCTCTGTGAAAGTCGGACTGTCTCAGGCCAATCTCCTAATCTCCTAATCTCCAACACAGCGTTTCTCCACCGCATGTACACCTGCCTGTTTTCGGGCCTTGCGATCAGTCTAGATGTCTCCAATCTAACACAGTCTTGGGCCCAGAGCAGCAGTCTCCTCTGGCGCTATTGGTTGCTAAGAGAGTTGGCAAGTCGGCAGTTTCGGCTGGCGTGGTGACGTCAGTCTCCTGCTGCCAGTCGCGCAACAGTGTAATCTTGGGTGACAAGTGCATTCATTTGTTACAATAGCTGAGGTGGAGCAGCATATGTGGGAGCCTTGAGCTCCTCGTGGAACAAGTGAGAGACACAATGGAGATGGAAAGAAAAAGCTGTCCAGTTGAGAGAGAGAGAAAGAGAGAGAGGGAGAGAGAGAGAGAGAGACAGAGAGAGAGACAAAAGGAAATCTGAAAAAGTAAAGAGACAATAAAGAGAGAGACCGAGTGTTAGATAAACAGAGAGACAGTAAGTAAGGTGAGGGAGATAACTAGAGTTCTGTAGGTTCTGACCCATCTCGTCAGTCCTGGCTCAAATGTCAGTGAAAACACAGTCCAGCAGGGCGCTGATACGGACAGTACCGCTGGGCAAACAGCCGTCTCCTGGCCCGCACTCGGCACGCGAGACAGCAGACAGCACACACTCAATTACTGCCGCCTTCATCCAGCTTTAAGCTGAGACGGCCTTTCAAGGGAAAGATAAATAACCACCGAGCCACCTAAGTACAAAATACAGTCACAAAGTCGGTGGATACAAACAACACTGAATGAATCATCCAAACGTCCAGCACACCAAGACCACACGCCTCAGCCACACAGAGAGACCATGAATCATAATAACCAAAAGACATCGCATCAGCAACATAATGAAAAGAAAACATCCAACTATTTCTTTTTTAGAGAGAAAGCAGTAATATTGAGCAGGTTGTAAGGTATGAGCTGTTTGCATGTCTGAAAGGAGATCTGAAGTACGGTATGTACAGTAAAACCAGTGATTTCAATATTTCTGAATTCAGTGCCTAGTTAAACGCCTGACGCCCATTCTGCCTTCTGTCCTGCTCTGGCTTTGAAGGGGAAAAGGAGAAGAGCTTCAAGATTGTCTACGTAATTGAAATGGAAATGTGGTCTTATAATTAAGGCCTCTTCAGGAACTCCATTAGCAACAGTCAGCATAAGCAAAGACGCAATCTGGTCCAAATGGTTAGTGGTGCTCGGTGCAGCCGCTGAGCCACGGTGGAGCCGACTAGATGATCGCCCCTTCTGCTAGTTCATTACACGCCGCTCGGCACAGCCGTGTCGCTCCAGACTTCACACCTCCGTGGGAAGAGGCTTGCGAAGTTCTCCGAAGGGATCATGTTGTGTTTGAATATGCTGCTGTAGAAATGATGACTCTAAAAAAAAAAAAAAAAAAAAAAAAAAAAAATGGCTAAACTCTAAAGCCTGTTTTAATGCTGATGACCTTTGACCTTTGGCAGCTCTCAGCACTCGCAATCTTTCATTCATCTGGCAGCATTTCTGTTTTCTGCTTATGAGTAATTGGCTAAGCTAGTCGTTACATTTACACACCATACACTGAGACATCCTTTTACCTCGTGTGTGTGTGTGTGTGAGTGTGTGTGTTTGTGAGAATAAAGGAGAGAATAAAGGAATAGAGAAACGAGCAGAGAGAGAGAGAGAGAGAGAGAGAGAGAGAGAGAAAGCACTGTGGCTCATATGTTTATTAAGGGCAGTTACGGAGGAGATGTGAGGGGTTGAAGTGTTGAATGTAGAGATAACGAGGGTCTCACGCCTCTCTGGCCGTATTTCCTGAGGAGCGTGAGGGCAGAGGACATGTGACAGAGTGCTGAGCACAGATCCCAAACTCCTCCGAGTTCAATAAAACGGAGACCAGCGCAGAGAGCAGCCCTGCTGAATATGGAGCCTTCTACCTGCTGAACAGGCTCAGTTTGGAAGTGGGATAGGGATAAGGTGGGGGGGTGGAGGCAGGGGGGTGGAGCAGGGTGGGCACAAAGAGGACGGAGGAAGAGGAGAACAGTAGAAAGTAGCGTCGTAGAAGAGCAGCCCGGCCAGATGGATGAAGGTGTAGTTCATCTGGCACAGATCCGGCTCTTCAGGGTGTAGTTCATCTGGCATAGATCCGGCTCTTCAGGGTGTAGTTCATCTGGCACAGATCTGGCTCTTCAGGGTGTAGTTCATCTGGCACAGATCTGGCTCTTCAGGGTGTAGTTCATCTGGCACAGATCCAGCTCTTCAGGCCATTACCAGAACCTCCTTAAAAGGTTTTATGTCAGGTAATCACCGTCTCCCCCACCCCCCCCAGTCCTCCACCGGGCTTGTGATGAACTACGCCTCTGATGGACCTGACCTGAGCCAAAACGTATACAGGAACTCCGCGACGGACCACCTGAGGCAGTCAGGTGTGCCTTTTAAACTTATATCACACGCTGTTACTATAAATATTCTTGAGGCAGCAGAGTAGCCTGATGAAACGGGAGCTGCTGCTCACCAATTATAACATATGGTTTTATATCCCAGTCTAAAACCTCAGCATTTCACACACGTCTATGATGTATGCAGTACATACGGCATCTTCCTACAGGTGCTTCTGTACTCTGCAAATTAGTGCATCCTATAGAGGGCATTTCATGTGCCACTTGGAACGCTGTATGTGTGTCATGGTGTGGAGGATGGTGGGGAGAGAGCGATGCAGACGAACAACGCTAATAAAGACAAACGCGCGACACAAAGACGGACAACGCAGGCTCAAACGTTTAAATACTAACAAGGATGACGAGCTACCGGTGAGACAGATTAACAGAAGGCGGTGTGTTACAATGTAAATATACTGTATTTATTATGTATATGTATGTATATGTTATTTACTTCAGTGCAATAGCTATAAGAAACCAGAAGATTATCAGGTAAATAGAAAAAGTGTCAATAAAAAGTTGGTAAGCAAAGTAAGTACACTTAAGACAGAAAGCAAGTCTGAGTCTGCCTGACCCTTGAGCTTAGTTTCAATCTCAGCCTGACAGGTATTCACCACTTTTGAGGGTAAAGACAAGCAGTTTCTAGGTTACACCATAGGCGATCTATCTCACTGGAGCAGACAGTGCAAGGGTCTATAAATCTTTACAAGTAATATTTTTGAGTACACTTTAAAAGAACAATTTTCTTTCACAGTTAAATGTGTTAGTTCTCCACACAGATTTACCAGAGCCAACCGATGCTGTGGTATCTGTGACTCTGACATGTAGAGCTGGTCTATCCCTGCTGAATTAGGACAATTTGACCAACGTTCATGCTGAGAAATGACATACAAAAGCTGATGTATACGTCAGGCAAAGCTAACACAGGCTAACACAGGCCCTGGTGGAGAGGGCCGCTACGTCAGTGAGGTGGAGCACTCTGGGGTGGAGCACAGCAGACGGAGCCCAGCTTAATGTCAGTGTTCTGCTTTTGTTTGTTCTTTGTCTTTGCTTCCCTTCCAAACGCCTGCGGTGGTCAACACAGGGGCAGTAGAGTTGGCCTCAATTCCCTTCCTGTCCCTCTCTCTCTCGCCTTCTCCCTCTCTCTATCTCTCTCTCCTTCTCCCTCCTTCTCCCTGTCTCTCCCTCTCTCTCTCTCATTACTTCTTCGTTCCTCTCTCTCTTTCTCCCTCCCTCTCTCATTACTTCTTTGTTCCTCTCTCTCTCTCTCTCTCTCTCTCTCTCTCTCTCTCTCTCTGGACACGCCCCCTCCCCTCCCAGAGGAGAGCAATCTCACTACACCTCTGTGGGGCAGGTTGGCAGTCAGCGAGACGCTCCTGAGATGCCAAGCTGGCAGAGCCTGCTGTCAGATCCACCTGTGCTGGGTGACCTCGCCCTCGCTGTGGTGCCCGCCTCTGCCAGGCAGCCGGGGGCAGCCGAGTCACCCCCCCCCCGCACCCTGCCCACGGCGCATCACCTCACCGCCGCCGCCGTGGCGACCTCCGCGCCGGCGCGGGCCAAGTTTGCAGAGCCGTGCCCATTGTTTGGTGTCCGCAAGGTCTGCGGCGGGAGTCACTTTCAGCACGGCGCTCTGGAGCGGAGGAGGCAGCGCACGTTGAGGGAGTTTCCAAAGTCACTCCCAGAACACCCAATCAGCCGGCCACAATAACGACCACGAACGAGGAGAAGATCATTATGGGATGTAATTAAGGATACACTCCATTGTTTTTTCTGGTCTCTTATTCAGGCTCCATGATTTTACCGTTTCGTTGTTTGAAGGAAGATGACATGTTTTCCCTGCTGAGGAGAACTCCAGAGAACGATCACAGAGATCAGAATGACTGTCCTTCGTGCCACTGGGAAACCGGGAGAGCTACAAAAGCCAAACAGTATGTAAATGCACCTTCTGCTGATTATACTCGCAGGCAGCAGGAAACGTCTCAGCTCTGGGTTGGAGGGTGGAACATAAAAACAAACACAAGAAGAAACAAACAAACAAACAAACCACTGAAATCACAGCAGAGCAGCAGTGATTGTAGCAGCTGGGTTCAGTGAACGCTACACCTACTGCAGCTAGCTCCACCCTTAACACACTACCCATATACCATAACTGCAGCTAGCTCCACCCTTAACACACTACTCATATACCATAAGTGCAGCTAGCTCCACCCTTAACACACTACTCATATACCATAATTGCAGCTAGCTCCTCCCGTAACACACTACCCATATACCATAACTGCAGCTAGCTCCACCCTTAACACGCTACCCACATACCATAACTGCAGCTAGCTCCACCCTTAACACGCTACCCATATACCATAACTGCAGCTAACTCCACCCTTAACACGCTACCCATATACCATAACTGCAGCTAGCTCAACCCTTAACACGCTACCCATATACCATAACTGCAGCTAGCTCCACCCATAACATGTTACTGGTATGCTCTCACATCCTGTTTTGGCTGCATATATACTACCAATTTGTGTAGGCTGTATATGTATGTACAGTACATCAGTTGAACTCTGAAGATCAAACAAAGAAATATTTAACATTTCTTTAGATTTCTAGTTAGTACATTAGTAAATAAATAATAAAGATTTCTGCACTTGAATTTTAAAATGTCCACTACAGATCAATGTAGTATTCTGCATTAATTTCTAGTTATGCAGATATCATGACGGATGGTTGTCATCCAGACTCACTGAGGAACTGAAAGGAGTTTGTCTGATTGGCTGTACACAACACTTGCAAAGGACGTAAACAGCCAACATCCGCTTGGTGCAGGTTCTGCAAATATTTGCTTCATTAGAAGGAATCGGCCAAGCTGCATGTCAAGCAAGGCCTCGTGGTGCCATCTGCCCAGGCAGGGGCTGCTCAGATATCTAGAAGCTGAATTTATATGGGTATTAACTGCTCTTTGATATCTGTGACACATCTTGAATCATTAACAAACAATATGACGTTTGACCTGGACTGCAGCATAGCAGCTTCTCACTCCCTTCACTTCGGTTTCTAAGCTCACATCCACAGATGTCTTTGCTGGAAAGATCTGGGATAAATTAAATTCATATCCACTTCACTTTGCAGTTTATGATTTATTTATAGCAAATACCTGCAAGTGCCTGATTAATATGTGCATGTTTTTGTGTGGAGCGGCCGTCTGTGATTGGTGTTGCTCACTGCGTCCTGAAGCGTTTCCTTCAGGACAAGGCCAGGTCTCTCTTGTGAATAACCAATCAGCCTTCAAATCTCCATTCTCTCTCTCTCTCTCACGTTCACTCTGATCTAGACCTAGATCTATAATTCCATGGTCATGCAACATAAGTGATCTAAATACCTCCTCACAGAGAGCACAACACAATTTCAAAACATATTGGGAGAGAGGAAGTTGGCGGACGACCCTCAACACAACATTTGACCATAGTGAGCAGAACTGATTTAGTGTGATCTATGCATATAATGCACATTGTGAGAATGGAAGACACGGCGTCTTCCCATTGTGTTAGACTCACTGCCATATGTGACTGAGACAGATTTAAGCCCAAGACTCATATGCTATGCTGTGACATGTAATTAGTGCATCAGGGCTATATGCTGGCATTGTCTCCATTGTCACGGATAAACTCTACATTCCACGCTGTTGAACTCCACCTTATTAACACTTTACTGCCATAACTAGACCAGATGTCACAGTCCCATTGTCACACAAATCTAGTTAACTAATCCTCTCAAACTGTGTCCTACTCGTCATAGCCTGTTGCTGAATCAGGCACTTTTGATTCAATTTGTTCCACTTATTTCTCTCCAAGGGCTACAGTGTGGAGTCCCTGAGACCGTGTGTTTGTTAGGTCACGAGTCAGACTCCACTACCTGTGATGGATGGTGCTTAATAAGAGAATGAAGTAAAATGATGTCAGAGAATAACACATTTCTCCATAATTATTTTGTGCACTGGTCTGAGCAGTAATTGCAGTACTCTTGCTCTACGCTGCACTGATGCACATCTGATGGATGTCAGTTGCCAAGCAGGGCTGGGGAGAGCATGTATATTCTGGGGGAGTGCATTGAAAATTCTAATATTTCCTCAGAAGGCAAATCTCTTTGTGTTGCCTGTATCTATTTAGACAAGTCTTCGTTCTGGCTGTCAACATTTCAGAGCCATAGTCAAATTACGTGGCTACGCTGATGACACACAAAAGTACCTCTCAATACTTTGAATATCCGTAATGACAAAGGTGTAGAGCCTGTAGCCTGCTGACATGCACGGAGCTGACGGCAGTGATGTATAGCCTCTGTGTCACAAGAATGATGGTTATCTCTTTCATGCAAATTCATAATATACAGGTCAGTAAACAGTAGGCAGGCTGTAAGTATCCTGTAACTGCTGCATAGTAACAGAGCCTGATAGCTCTGAGATTTATAGTGGACATGTATCTAGATGCGTCAAACACGTTTTTGTGTTAATATATGCGGTTTCAAGATTTTTTTGTTTTTAATCACCAGTGGCTGATTGTAATCAGATGAATATAACCAGATGAAATTACCTCGCTATATATGCTAATTGATGTGTCAATTGAATTTCCTCCAAAATGTTTTCATAAAAAAACACAATAAAAAAAAATAAAAGACACAACAGTCTATGTGTTCCCTCTGTGGTTTGGTCCATTGTCTTCTTTATGGTTCATAGGTCTGAGTGGCTTAGAAATGGGATATTACATCATTGGAATGTGTTTACTGATGGTATTTGTTTCATTGTTGCTAATTAGCTCATTCAGTGATGAGCAACTGATGAGGTGTGTCATGGTTGGTTGTAGAAATGTTCTATGGAAAGTAAAAGTAGGACTTCATTTTTCAATGAAGAGACAGACCTCTGTGCCCATTATGATTACACGCATTATGACACATTAGGACAATCCTGAAGCATTATGACACATTAGGACATCTTGAACCATTATGACACAAACTGTTAAGGCACTATGACACCATTTTCATATCAACCTATATCAGTATCAAAACATTCTTACTCTTCAACTGACAGATTAAAAATGATCTGAATTAGCTGATAAAATAAAATATACAAACTGTCTGAAGTGCTTAAAAATCATCCAGTAAATTCTTAGAAGGTCTGAATTCACCCTTTAAGATGCTAACTAAAATCAACTGGTTTAGACTGCTGTGTCCTATTGCTGGGACCCAGCAATGCCACAGTCGGTCATGGCCAGCGCTTGGAGAGAGCATGACATGTTCTCACTGGGCGGAGAAGCCGGCTCAGTTCCTCTCTCCCTGCTGACCCAGCCTGGGTGAGAGAGGTGGTGATACAGCAGGTACCACGTACCTTTGCATTCTGTAGACTGGGTCCTGGCATGATTTTAAATCAGGCAGACACCCAAGAGGTCCTTCACATCTACTCTCTCTGCCACCGTTTAATATTATAACGAGATCTCGAGCTTTGATCTCACCATGACCAGCAGTGTCGAGCTCCAGGAATACGACACAGAGTGACCTCAGTATTCCCCGCTTAGGGTGAGAAAAGTGAAACTCCCAAGTAATAAAAACATACAAATAACCAAAACTCCACCAACTGATTACTTAAGAGAAGCTACTCCATTGTTTTAAAGTTCAAGTCCTGGAGGACTCGTAGTCTGTTACTTTATAATTAGTAGCATTTAAGAACAGGCCTACGTTTCGAGGCAAATGATTAGAGTGCTATTATCTTAAAATCTGAAAAGGGGGAAGATTGACAAATGAAACACTTGCAAAAGTCAAAAAGTGTATTTGACTTGACATTTCATAAACACATGGATGGGGTGGAATGTGTCAGAGGGTAAACCAGACAATATTTCTGTAATTTTGCAAATACACAAAGATCAGACTCTATCTTTCGCTTAATGATCTGATTAGGATGTGATCTGTACTGTTGATTGATCTGATCAATACTGTTATACACTGATCACAGAACTGCGTACTCCTTCTTTGGCTCGGTCTCGACTGCTATGTTTCTAAAACACATGGAACATCAAAGAGCTTCCACGTTAAGGTGACACTACCCTCGGGAAGTAGGCTCCTCCAGCAGGGGTGCTGCTTGCATGCCGCCTTTGTGTCTCGCGTATACAAAGCAAGCTCATTGTGCTCGACGAGCCTCAGTAGAACAGAAATAGGTGATGCAGTAAAAGTTGACATATTAAGCTTAAACACACATTTGCAGATGATTGCGCATGTGCAGAGATAGAGACTGTTTTTGTGGAGATGATGAGGTGCATCAGTACCCTGGTGTGGTAACTGCCTTCCTCATGGACAGAATGATACATGACATTTAATATAAACAAAAGTCGTTATGAGGGTCAATATGATCTACAGTGACTCCTCTCTGTAGTGTATAGTACTTCATTATGCTCTCTGAAGCGTAATGAAGTACTGTAAACATTCCGTTATATTGGACTATATGACCACAACAGCAGTATAGCTGACCTGAAAATTCAATTCTATTTTAGATTTTATTTTATTCTATACAATACCAGCTATATTTTAAAATCTAGCAAGGTAATGTAATATAATGTCCATGTCTAACTTATGTCATTTAGGTCAATGTCCTGTCACCTGTCATTTATGTGAATAGCTGATGCAAAACTGAAATTTCTCCTTGGTATAAATAAAGTACTCACTCTCACTCTCTCTCTTTCTCTCTCTCTTTCTCTTTTTTTGACAAAAAACTATTGCAATCAAAATAATTCTCTGAAATACCCCCATGTAAATAAACTATTGGAGCAATATATGTTACAGCTCTAAAAAGTACATTTTTCTTCACTTAAAATGCATAGTGTTGATATTTCAAAAATTAAAACTGTCTTACTTCTGGTCAGCGAAGCATGAAAATGGGGGCAGTATGGGGTCAGTATGGAGTCAGTATGGAGCAGACAGGAAATCGGACCACATCAACGTGGCTTTACTTGTCTGAACCTGAAGAGGTGACAGGCTGTTAGGGGTCTTGGGCAACAGTGCAATCAGAAATAGAGGTTATTCAAATGTTCACAGTTCATAGTCTAAGAACATATGTAGAACAGTATCATATTTGCATTTCTTACTTGATCATGTTTAAATTAAAACTATTAGCTAATGTAACCTACCTGTAGCTAGCATTAGCTAATGTTACCTAACAGTAGCTAGCATTAGCTAATGTAACCTAACTGTAGCTAGCATTAGCTAATGTAACCTAACTGTAGCTAGCATTAGCTAATGTTACCTAACTGTAGCTAGCATTAGCTAATGTAACCTAACTATAGCTAGCATTAACTAATGTTACCTAACAGTAGCAAGCATTACCTAGCTAGTAAAGTCAGCTAGTTAACCAGGTCTAGCTAACAGACATTAGTCAATGACTACTGGCAAATTAAAAAAATGTGAGTGTATCATATAATATAACGTTGTAAAAACAGGTTTCATCACACACAGGTTTCATCTCGGATCTCGGCTTGTCTTGCTGATATCTCATCTTGGATGTCGGCTCATCACTTGAAGCTGAACCCCAAGTTGAAGCTACTCAAGTGCTTGTTCAGTCTCTTGTCATTTCAAGACTTGACTACTGCAACTCACTCCTGGCTGGTCTTCCTATGCGTACCATCAGGCCCTTGCAACTGATCCAGAACTCGGCGGCTCGACTTGTCTTCAATGTTCCTAAGGTCAGCCATGTTACTCCTCTGCTGCGCTCTCTTCACTGGCTTCCTGTAGCTGCCCGCATCAGATATAAAACCCTGATGCTGGCCTACAAGGCTAAGAATGGACCAGCACCTCCATACATGGAGGCAATGGTCAAATCCCGATCTGTACCCAGAGCTCTTCGAGCTTCAAGCACAGCTTCGGCTTGACCCACCATCTCTCAGAACACGCGGAAAACATGCATCCAGACTTTTTTCAGTTCTGGCACCTCAGTGGTGGAACGAACTTCCCCTGAGTGTCCGATTGGCAGAGTCTCTTGCTGTTTTTAAGTGAAGACTGAAGACACATCTGTTTCAAGAGCACTTAAATTAAATTTTACTACACTAGCATTTATTAAATATTTGTGACTGTAATGACTTTTCTTGCTTTTATCTTTTAAGTAGGGTTTTTTCAGTATATATTTGAGTATATCTAGGCGTCCATACTGACTGTATCTAATAATATCTTTGCTTAATGTTTCTTCCTGATTTTAGCCTAAACTAACTAGCTAGAGATTTTGTTCTGAGTAAAACAATGAAGCACTTTTTGTAAGTCGCTATGGATAAGGGCGTCTGCTAAATGCCGTAAATGTAAATGTATGATGTCAAAGATGGCACAAAAATAAAGTGCAATTCCTAAATGGTAGTTAGGGGGCAGTATGCAAAAGAAACAAATAAATAGATGTAGGTTATTATCACATAACAATTAACATTTAATAATATAACATTTTGATTTAGGAAGAAAAATACTGTGCATGGACTTTAAATATTCAAGGTGTGTTATAAATATGATAATATATATTGCACACAGACAGGATAGACTCCTTAGCCACAATACAGTGATGATACTGGTTTTAGAAAAATTGCAATGTGCCCACAAGTGACAGAGACCAGAGAAGAGTGTCCGTGAGTGTGAAGTTATCAGTGTGAGTGAAGGTGTGTGTGTGGAGTGGTATCAACGTGAGTGAAGGTGTGTGTGGAGTGGGAGGATGAGTGATGACTGGACCACAGTTTATTCAGGATCCTGATGGCCTGCAGGTAGAAACTGTTCTTCAACCTGCTGGTTCTGGATTGAATTCTGCGATACTGCCCGCCTGATGGCAGTGTGCTAAACACAGTCCATATGCTGGGTGACTGCAGTCTGTGGTGATTTTGTGAGCTTTCCCTAGATATTGTGTATGGAATATGTCCTGTAAGGCTGTTAGGCCTGTAAAATGTCTAAATTCATGAAAATGTCAAGTGTTTTGTTTGAGGTCTTATAGGGGGCGGAAATGACCAGTTTATGCTAACGTTACCACTTTTCTAAATGAAGGACGGTAGCACCACAAAGCATCTGAGAACTGGGGGCTGTAGATTATATGAACGTGCTCCTCTTATAATAATGATGCATTCTATACTGTGTTCTTCCAAACTATACATTGCCAATTTTTAGTATAACTGGGAGATCACACTGTAAACCCCCCACAATCTAATATACTTAATATAGTAAAGAATTTGGATGCAGTACTAAATTCAAAATGGCATACTGCATAATACTTATTGATTGCAGACACGTAGTAGTAGATAAACATACAGCACTGGCTAGTTTCCAGATAGTTCACCACTATCTCTGCGGTGTACTGTATCCCACAATGCAGTGCAATGATTTCCAGTGTTCCTTCCAAAAAAAAAAAAAATGTTAACTCACCACCAGAAAATGGTGCCCGTGACATAAATGTGAGAAGAATATATAGCTAAGCAAATTTTAATCTAAATACTGTATGAAAGTTATAATCTTAAAAAATTCTATATGGAATTATCCCTTCTGTAACAATTATCAAAGTTTGAAACAATCAAAAATCCTGAGGCTAACTGTCAGCTAACAGTCATTCAGGTAAATCATATCAGGTTAGCAACTGCTACCTTTAATCAGCAAGTGAGGGTTTTAAAAAATTATATTTAGCACTATTGCTTGAACAGTGCTTGAATAGTGAATTATACTCTATGCAGTATAGCAGTTTGCCATTGCAAATATAATTCCTCTACAAATCTATTACACACTAGAGACAGGAAGAGGCAGTTTATCAGTGGTCAAAAGAAAACATGAACAATATGGCCAAGATATGGCATGATTCAATTAATTTTGTCCAAAAAAAAAACACACACATTTTAAAATAGTTTCTCAATTGGCTAGATTTTCTCTCGCAGCCAACAGTGAGATATATGACAAGGATAAGAACAATGAGTCAAATACATGTCAAACTTCCTTTGCACTTTGGTTCATTTTTAACTAAAATGTTAAGCATCTGTTCAGTTTTATAGTAAATTCATTCACACTCACACAGATGAAAACTGTGAAGATGTGTGTGCAAAACTGGCTATGTAATCTTAAACAGGCAGCTCACCCATGCAGCTGTGTAGAAGTGTTTTACTCAAATGTTTACAATGGCAACATGCTACAGAAGCAATAAATCACAACTGTAAAACAAAATTATGCATTCAGATTGACATGTGTTAGGTAATTTGTTTGAATTACTTACAGTTTACTGACAGTTTGAGGTTATAAAGACACAAACAACTATCCATGCTAACCAACATAAACATGATTGAGCAGCTAGGCATTCTCAATCAATCTGTCGATAAATCAATCAATGACACGCTAACTAAAAGGCTTTCTCATTTGTAATATAGAAAGAAGTACACTTGAAATGAACATAACTGCTTTTAACAGAAATGCTTTACATTCAACAAGTCTAACTTTGGATTAGCGCCAGTGGTGTGAAGAAAATGCAATGTTTAACGCTAATCACCAAAGCCATCATCTCTACAAACACAGGCATGTAAAAATAGCACACCAGGCTATAGGGCCTGGTATAAATAGTATATTTTCTCACCAAAGACAAAATCACACATGAGAAGCAAAGAGACCAAAAGGCACACGCGCAAGAGACGGTTTGACGAACACTAAAGAGAAAGGTGCCATATTTATA
Organism: Brachyhypopomus occidentalis; assembly: GCA_020368025.1. NCBI lineage: Eukaryota > Metazoa > Chordata > Actinopteri > Gymnotiformes > Hypopomidae > Brachyhypopomus > Brachyhypopomus occidentalis. The sequence goes on along the minus strand of JAGXOD010000082.1, from coordinate 1,425,877 downwards.
GAACATTTGTGTAAATCGAGTTTTGTGGGATAAGTGTGGACTGCATTTGGAAAACAGAGGAACACTTAAAAGCTGCTGTGGTATTTTGGTCTGACATCATCACCTCTCACTCTGGCCTTGCTCAGCCCCGACTAATCAATCCTGTCCAGTCCCTGCCTAATGATCCCACAGCTACAGCCATCCATCATCAAACATGCATCTAGCACTTAAATACATATGTTGTACATTCTGAAGACAAATAAAGATAAATTCAACACTTACTCTTTTCTCATATCATAAGGCAGCAACTGTTGTCCTTAAATTTCGGTTGACAAGTTTGATGACAGAACTGCTCACAGGACCTTGACTTCATACAGGACCTTGGTGGTTTTCCTGCTTGTTTTGAGTGACAGGAACTCTCGCAGCGGGGGCTGCCGACGTGAACTCAGGATGATCAAACAAGTAGCATTTTTAATCTCCATGTGCATCAGTGAACCCAAATGATGTCTTAGGAATCTGGCAACACATTATGACAAGAAGCTGATTTAGGTAAGACTCATATAGCCTGACTGCAATTGTGCACTTGTAACATCCATCTCCAGGCGAGGTAGAGTGTGATGGATGAGGGCTCGTAATCTAGTGTTGAGCATCAGGCATCGATTCCCCTGAGAGCAAACCACCTGCTCTCTGCTTCCCAGATTGTGAGACACGAGTGTGAAATATGATAATTTTATCTTCAACACTCTTGTCAGAGAGGGCTCCTTACACTTCACTTCGACTGAGATAAGGCATGTAGCTATTGGCAAGGCATCAAACCAGAAGTGTTGCTACGCTGGACTTGTTTGTCTTCATGGAGAGAAACAGTGATGCTTTGTTTGCAGCTTTAAAGATTTTCTTATTCTTCTGTTGACACCATGAAGAAAATGTTTCAGTGGTGTGTTTCCGTGTTAATTCTGAGAAGCTACAGGAGAAGGACGTGCGTGTTGTAGGAGCAGGACGGGTGGTAGAGGTTCAGCATCCGCTGACGGCTGAACAATCATCTAGTTCAACAGAGCTGAGCATTTCATGTTTTTCCTGCTTTTTGACAATGTAGGTAAAACTATCAATGTGAAAAATCAAAACTTGTGGCAAGTTTGATCTACATTCCTTTCTGAAGGAAAACTGTTTATTGATTATCGTTGAAGACAATACAATTCTACCACCTCTCTGAGTTATGAACCGAACATTTTAGCCTTCAGAAGCTCATGATCATCCCAGTGTTAGTGACCTAGACTATTTTAATCTTGATGTCCTTGTGACAGTGTGCTAAGGCAACAGTTCTCCTGTCTAGACAAAAGACACTTTCCTGCTACAGATGTCTTCCCCCACAAAGACGGCTTCTGCCTCGTCTCATGGTGTCTTTGATCTCTTCTCTCGGTTTCTCCTTGTCAATCTTTCTCGGAACAATGCACCTCCCCCCCCCTTACAGAGGAGCAGTAGATTAGCCAGCCTCACAGGGAAAGCTTTTGAATTAGACTTTAATAATTCAGTTATTTTAAGACCATCCACCACTTGCTTCCACTTGCTCTCACTGACTTCTTTATGAAGCTTGGTGAACTGTGGCAAATAATGTGGCCTGACCTAGCTGACGAGCCGTCCTTCAAGACCTTTGACCCTCTTGAAAGAAAAGAGTATAGAATAAAACATGACTCTCGGCATCAGATCACTCGGTGCTGCTTCAGGCCACAATCCTTAGGGTTCTCTTCAGTTTATACAGAGTCGCTACACAGCAACACTACAACACCTAAAGCTACGATACAACCAGGAGGTGGAATTCACATGTAAGTATTGTATATGTGAACGAGGAGACAAGCATGAGTGCAGTACAGCGGCTGAGACACCCAGAGTGATTGTGTGGTATCAGGGGAGAGCTGATGAATTCAGAGTGATTGCGTGGCATCAGCTCCAGGTGCTGGTAGGGCTGGTGAGTCACGCTTCATCCTGTTTAACACAGCGAGCCGCTGTTGATCTGCGCTGAGCTCAGATATGCTGATACTCTAATAGCATGACTGACACGATCCTACCTGCAATAGGAGGATTATAGCAGAACATGCGGGAACAGCTCAGTCTACCTTCGGATGGATGGAGCAGCTCAGGTAGGTGCAGGGTCGTTGGGGGGGGGGGATGTGTTTCGGCTGTGTTAGCTAAACGCCTTTTCATAATCACTTAAACTTTACTTTTGGTGTCACTTTATAAATATGGTGGGGCAGCATGCAAACCTAACACAGAAATTAACGGCCTGATCCTTCCATTTTTTTATGCACTATAGCACCCACATTATCAGGTGTTCATTGTTAATAGAAACACATCTATATCTGTGTACGCGCACTTAGCGGACAGCTAGAATGATTAGCTTCAGTTCATGCTCTAATCAAATGGCCTGTGTTCTCCGGTCCCTGCTGAGATAAGCACCCATGCAGAGGAGACCGAATCAGCCTCTGACCTTTGTGTGGGTGGAAAGTCACCTCTGCGTCGCTCCCCTATCGCTCCGAGCCGGAAAGAGGTGCTGCTGACTCTGTTCTTTTGCCCCCCCCCCCCCCCCCATCCACCCCTCCCGCCCTCACACAGAAGAGGGGGGTTAGCTCGCATTCGTGGAAATCTAGAGAAAAGGGGGGGAGACTGCGTGGCAGCTGCCCGTCGAGCGTACCGACTTCGCGTTTAAGTCAATGATGCGAGTGGCACGTGCTTGGCGGGCGGGCCCAGCGGACCCAGCAGGCCCAGCGGGCCGGCGGCGCTGCATATGTTCCGGCGCTGCCAGCACACTGCCGCTAGCATATTTTTGGGCACGACTCAACAGGACAGCGTGTACTCAGAGACTGGAAACTGCTTCAGAGGCAGAAAATAGCCCCTCTCGTGCTTGGAAATTGGTGTGATTTCGCTGTTTGAGTTTGAACTCTTTAGGGGGGGTTGGATTAGGCACACTGTAAATATTTAGGAACAATAACACATCTGTAATGAAGGAGAGGAGCAGCAGGAGAACAGAGCGACGTTAGAGGAGGCGGATAGCCTGTCGTGGGTGGTGTGGGCGCCTGTGAGCTAATATCACCTAACTACTCCAATGTCCTTTCTCAGTAGGAAGAAGAGCTCCCGTCTAGAAACAGCTACACCTTCCTATAAATACACATCTCTACAAAATGACCTTATTTAGCTATTCATATGACCTCTGAACGACAAGAAATAAACAGAATGAATTTATGCAAATGCTGGACATCAACAGAGCAGTTACGTTTATGAGCCACGATGGTGGCATACAGAACTCACAGGCCAGTTTGTTACAAGCAGACAGAAGAGCGTTTGTCATAGTAAGTGATGTGTCCATGTTCATGTATTCCAAGTTGCTTATTAATCGGACCCTCTTGGTTGTGACCAATGAAATTACGACATCGGTGCTCATCTGCAGTCTGAACTCTTTCGCTTGTTCTTGTGCCTCTTCAAAGCCACACAACCAGTGACCTTCTGTTACCATCGGGCTAGTTAGTCCTCACTGCGCTATTTGACACCATTACAGTAAAGTCATGTGCAACATTCTTTGCGACGTTCTCTCTCTCTGTCTCTCTCTGTCTCGCTCTCCCTGTGCTGGTAGCCTCACAGAGCAACCGTGTGTACAAATACGGAACTCATTTCCTGATTATTGCAGAAAGTCACGCAGGACCCTGTGCACAACCTAATCATCCCAATAAATGAAGGTATTCAGCGATGAGCCGCAATCAGACTCCTGCAGAGCTGAGCCCACAACTCCACAGACTCCCCCTTACCAGAGCCGCCTCGACACAAATGATTAATTAATACTGCAGGCAAATGACTCACGGTCTTCTCTCTCATCCTAAACAATTTCTTCTGCCTTACAGTTATCCAGCAAATGGCTGCAGCACATAAATGGATCGTTATTTTTGCACTCAGGCCGAGAACATGGGAAGCACAGCGAGCGCCAGTCAGACTGAACAGCTTCCACTACGACACACAACGCACAGCAGATTTGCTGCTGCACAAAGTGTGTGTGCAGTCGTGGAGGGGTCATATGAAGCGTGTGTGTGCAGTCGTGGAGGGGTCATATGAAGGGCGTGTGTGCAGTCGTGGAGGGGTCATATGAAGCGTGTGTGTGCAGTCGTGGAGGGGTCATATGAAGCGTGTGTGTGCAGTCGTGGAGGGGTCATATGAAGCACGTGTGTGCAGTCGTGGAGGGGTCATGTGAAGCACGTGTGTGCAGTCATGGAGGGGTCATGTGAAGCGCGTGTGCAGTCGTGGAGGGGTCATATGAAGCACGTGTGCAGTCGTCATATGAAGCGCGTGTGCAGTCGTGGAGGGGTCATATGAAGCGTGTGCAGTCGTGTGTGCAGTCGTGGAGGGGTCATATGAAGCGCGCAGTCGTGGAGGGGTCATAAGAAGTGTGCAGTCGTGTGCAGTCGTGGGAGGGGTCATATGAAGCGCGTGTGCAGTCGTGGAGGGGTCATATGAAGCGCGCGTGTGCAGCCGTGGAGGGGTCATATGAAGCGCGCGTGTGCAGCCGTGGAGGGGTCATATGCAGTGCAGTCGTGGAGGGGTCATATGAAGCGTCGTGCAGTGCAGTGGAGGGGTCATATGAAGCGCGTGTGCAGCCGTGGAGGGGTCATATGAAGCGCGCGTGTGCAGCCGTGGAGGGGTCATATGAAATTCACGAGAGCACACAAGAATACGGTAACTGTATATTGTTCCACCTGCAGACATCACATAGTCAAATCCCTGCTGCAGAATTAAGTCCCACAGAGGTAAAGTGAATCAAATGTCACTCTGTAGGAGTCGACTCTGATGGCATTACTGGTTAGAGATTCATCTCGCGAGTTGGTCTAAGCTCTTTAGAATCAGGAGGAAGGGAGTCGATTGGGAGAGGAGGCTTCATCAGCAGCTTGTTCTTTATGCCTCCTAGAGAGATTCTCATCTCAGTTTGCATGTAATCATAATATACACATTTCCATGTGGCTGAAGCACTCCAGCCACAGAGGAACATACTCAGCAGCATTAATGACTTATTTATTTACTTCCTTATTGGTTGGTTGGAATGTATCACCAAACAAAACATTACTAAATAATGAATTTTGTGTCCAAGAAGGACTGAAAGAAAAAAAAATGGAATGATTATTGCCACCATTGTTTATGTCCTGTAGCTCTGAGTTCATGTCGCTACTGCTGTGGGCTAATTTACCGATTACAGTCCATCCTGAGGTGGCACTTTGCTCTTTTGCGTTACACCTGCCTTTACGCTGCCTTTATTCACCCAGTGCACGAGATTGTCTGGGTGTAGGTAGACATGCACTTGACTGTCCCAGTGTTCCCAAGACCACAGCCCACTGCAACAGTAGCTTCTTATTTCCAGCTACACCATGTCCTTAATAGTGGGCTTTTGGAAATGGTGGTGTTATTACAACATAGCACATCAGAGAAACTCCCCCCTGAAGCCCCTGGAACCAGCACAGTTTGCTTCTACCCTTTACAGCACTGGCCGTAGACTCAGGGTTTAGCAGAGTGCTACACAGCTGCGTTTGTAGAGAGGACACTTATTTTTACTATCTCACACTCATACTATTAACTATCATTACAGCCACTTAGCAGTGAAACTGCATTTAAACATTTGACTGACCTGTACAAATTTAATTTAGCGTCAAGGAGTGTAACTGGACTCCTCAACCTCCACACACTGTCTAGATTGACTAACAATGAGAGGAACATGAAATTCCCTTCAAAAATCCTAATGTCAGTATGCGCTAAATGGAAACTGAAATCTTGAACCATATACAATGTAAATATGTTAAAATGATCAAATGTGTGGAGCGGACCTTACACCAGACGTAATGGTATATACAGCTTTTTCCAGTCTCATGAATTATGTTAGTTAACAGTTTGCAAATGAAACATGGCAAATCTGGAGCGTCTTACAGACTGCTGGTTAACACACTAATGTAAAATATGGCAGTGGTGCAATTATGCAGGCGGACGGCTGTAGTAGAGCCAGCCCTCTCACTGCTTTGATACGGTTGTGCTTTAAGGCCAGTGGCATTAGCAGGCCAGCTCTCCCCCTGCCTGTCATGGTGGGGTCTTCCGAGTGGGGATCAAATAGGTATCTCTCCCAGGCACTCTCTCACTCGCTGGGGACAGCTGACTTATTACCAACCCTCCCGCCCCCTCCGTGCTCCACCCGTCCACCCTGGACTGAAACGAGTGGAAGAGAGAAACCCACAATTAGGATGAACACCGGAGACGCCTTGGCCCTCGGGCCGTCCCGAGGGACCACCGCAGGACGCCGTGTCCCTCATCCCCCCAGCGTCTGGATGGGGGTGGGCTTAAGTCTCCTCCATAGTGGGACAGAAGCCGCTTAAGCTGAGAAACAGTGGAAGGAATTAGGACGAGAGAGCAAAGGAACCTCCGGATTAACCAGCCGTTACGTTAGTGAAATGAATTCCGTAGTTCATCATAAATCAAATTAGATCAAATCAAATTATTCAAATTGGTTCAGTGTATGCAACAGTAGTTTCATTTATGGCATTATTACCTCGGTATTAAATGTAACTGCTTGATGTGGGAAAGGAACATATTGTCACGAGGAACAATTAAATCTGGACCGAAATAAGAACAACAATAACTGTTTTTTGTTTTCTCAGACTGAGCTGGAGGAAATTCCTCTGATTCAACACACTGCAGCCATATGGACCTAGTGGTCCATCACAGTGTGTTTGACAGCAGGGATTTGACAACTTCAAAGTGCAGTTCAAACAATTTTGCAGTACACTGTGATGAGACGGAAGGAATGTGCCACTCTAAGCCCCACACTGCTTTCTTTCCCAACTTTCTGAATATTCTTACATAACAACATGTGCTGTTTCCACATGTGTGGGCACTGAACAGTTATGTGGGGGTCATACAGTAACGATGAAATCGGTAATCACACTAATCTGAGATCTGATGGCTTTGCAGCTCCCAGTAAAGCAGCATATGATCTCTAATGAACAGCGACACTGACTGGGTTATAAACCCCTGCATTAATGGCACTTTGGGAATACAGTGCACATGCACTAAAGACGTCTTGCAAGCAAGCACTCTCTCCTCTCTCTAATGTCCCATTAGCAGCACATCCAAGAGGCATCTGTGATATAAATCTAATTCACTAAACAATTGTGTGTCTTTTTTAGGTAATGGGACATCCAGATGAATCCTATAAAACGGAGTTGAAGAAACACAATGGAGCATTTTAGTTCATAATCTGACTGTCAATGTTCTCTGTTAGTAGTGGCACAGGAAAAGACTTATGAATTAAAACTCGATATTTACCAGGGATCTGGACCCGAGTCTTCCTGCTGCTCGTCAGTCAAATCCATCTAAAAGTCTTCCTGCGGATAATTTGTGTGATTGTTTTGTCTTTGACTGTCCTCTTGGAGAGGACCACTATTGCTGATGTCTGAAACGTACATGTTCCAGTCTGAAGTAAGTGCAGGATCTAATGATCTAGCAGAGTCTGCATTCTGGGACGGGTTAAGCTGAGATTCTGCTGCAGTTGGAGGCTGCACAGTGTCTGGGACGGAAGCGTGAGCTGATAATTCACTCTAAGCCCAACATGACCTGGCACAAAATGCAGAATGTGAATTCACAGAGGGAACTTACAAACTCAGCTGAACAGCTGCATAATGGTGCAGTCCGCTCTTTCCCCACTGCGTACGGGTTATGGAGTGATGCACAGCTTCTGGTCAGTGGTAAGTGGACACTGAAAGTGAAGACCTCGCCATGGGGTAAAGCGCAGTTTACACATTGTGCCGTTATCTTCCCAAAGGCGAGTCACATCGAGGTAATGATGGTTCTGCGTAAGGGGAAACCGCTTGTGTCTGCAGGAAGACCGAGGAACGACACAGCCACCGAGGCCTCCTCACGTCCACCGAGGCCTCCTCACGTCCACCGAGGCCTCCTCACGTCCACCTGAGGTCTCCATGTCCACCGAAGCCTCAAGTCCACCTGAGGTCTCCATGTGCACCTGAGGTCTCCATGTCCACCGTGGCCTCCTCACGTCCACCTGAGGTCTCCATGTCCACCGAAGCCTCCTCACATCCACCTGAGGTCTCCATGTCCACCGAGGCCTCCTCACATCCACCTGAGGTCTCCATGTCCACCGAGGCCTCCTCACGTCCACCTGAGGTCTCCATGTCCACCGAGGCCTCCTCACGTCCACCTGAGGTCTCCATGTCCACCGAGGCCTCCTCACGTCCACCGAGGCCTCCTCACATCCACCTGAGGTCTCCATGTCCTTCGTCCTTCATGTCCATCGAGGCCTCCTCACGTCCACCTGAGGTCTCCATGTCCACCTGAGGTCTCCATGTCCACCTGAGGTCCCCATGTCCACCCGAGGTCTCCTCACGTCCACCCGAGGTCTCCTCACGTCCACCCGAGGTCTCCTCCCATCCACTGAACCCCACTGGACATATGTAAACATTTTGTATTGTAAACCAATCTCTGCAAACCAATATTTTATGTAATCTATTATTTTAAATGCTGTTTACCGACGTCAAGCTTTGCAACCTCCACGTAAATCTCATTACACCAGTCTGCACAAAAACCGTCTGCAGCAATGTAATGTCACAGTACCCTAAAAGTCAGAAACCCCCATGTGCTGTATTGAGAAGAATGCAACGGATAGATGTAAATGAAAAAGCAATAAAACAGTGAGCTCAGCAACGTGTCCACGGCTACGGCAGACAGCATAACCCGATAGGATGGGGTGAAGTAATTGGCAACAAATTGAAGTCTCCACATGGCAGACCTCATGTCACTGTCAGTTTATTCCAGAATGCTCAGGGCAATAGGTGAGAGTTTTTATCAAAGGAGCAGCTCTGAGCCCTTCAGCAAGTGTCTGCCGGGAGATCAATACAGCGATATATTGTTGCAGGGCAAAGAACTTTTGACCATGCGTTCTGTCAGGGAGATCATCCGTCACGGGCAGTAATGGAAACCCCAAAGACGTTTACTCACCTCTCACGCCTCAGTATCAGTGTCAGCAGAAAGCGCGTCTGACCACCACAGAGACACACGTCTCACAGAGCTGTCGAGCTGTGTTTACCGACACCAGACTGGCACGTCAGGGCGACGTTGGCAACCCAGCGAAAGAGCAAGCGGCCAGTTCGTGTGGTGACTGTCACGTATCATTTTCCCTTGGAGATAAAAAGCAGCATGATTATGGCACACTGACGACAGCGACACAGGTGAGGACAGCGACACAGGTGAGGACAGCGACACCGGTGGGGACAGCGACACCGGTGGGGACAGCGACACAGGTGAGGTCAGTGACACAGGTGAGGTCTGACAGCTTTCAGAAGACCCAAGAAGTGTGGATGAGTGCTGAGAACATGCTGAGGAGGAAGTCGGCCAGGCATCGCACACCGTGAGGACAAGTGGCACTAATAAAGCTGTGTCTGACCTGAATTCCGCTATCACATTCAGCGCCGAGCATTAGCTGCTTCAGTATTCAGTTGATGGATTGTTTCTTCTGCAGGTGGAAACACACACCAAGTCCTCCCACCACATCGCACGCATGCGGCAAGAGATGCCGATTCTGTCCAATCACCAATCCACGAACTGCTGGGTCAGAGTGAAATCATCTCAGTGTATGCAAGTCTTAAGGAGTCAGCAGCATTTAAACCCTTGTGGACTGCACGCGGTTCTGGATCAGCCCGGTGCCAGGGGCATGCTGCTGGGATGCTCCTCACTGCCGCATCCCTCCTCTGAGGTTCCTGCGCTGGAGCTTCTGGACATCCTGTCCTCGGTGCTGACAAGATCACACTGACCTGACAGCACCTCCTATGGGGAGCACCCATATCTCCCTTTGGTTGCGCGGGGTTACGAGGTTTGATTGACAGCTTGGACTCTGGTGCGGAGCAGCTTGGCCAGACTCGGTCCATTCGAATGCAGCGCTAGAGGCACTGGGTGGTTTGAATCAACATGAATGATTCAAAAACACTAAAGCTGAACATATTCTTGGATACTTGCACATGTTCTCCTGCAGTAGAGTGGAGGCATAAAGATGAAAGACAAGCAGTCATATCCATGTGGAGATTTACAGGGCACACAGGCTCAGTGATCCAGACCAAGGGGTGTCCTCTATAGCACGAGCTCTATAGTCGCGCTGTCCCAAACACACAAACCTGCACGCGGAGCCGTGCAGCGCACAACACACCCGTGTTATTCATGTTTGGACACTTTAACTCTGGAGTGTATTCACCATGCATTTTATAGTCAATAAGCCAAATCATTAACTCCGCCCCAACATGAGTCTGCTATAACTCTCCTGTAAACACTGCTGCCCACATCTTCATCAGGCCCCTTCTGCAGCACCTTGAAAACCTGATTAATTGACTTGTCAGCAGACTATTTTTATCCTGTTCCCCTGACGGCTACGGATCCACAGTCCTTCCCGGTGTCCTTCTGTGTCCTGCTGAGCACTGGGTGATGCTAAAGGCCAACGGGACCCTCCTAGCAGCTTCTGGTGTGGGCGAACCCACCGATTGGTGGGACAGAGAGATGGAACTTCTTGTTCAGATTGGGAGACTTGGCCTGGAGGCTTCAGCCTACGTAACGCATCGAGGGACCAATGTATAGTCACTGTCATTGGTGTAGGGTAGGGTGGAGAAGCCCAGACTGCAGGTGGCAGGTTTTACGGCGTAGCTCGCTGCAAACCAGAAATGGTATATGTGCACAGTCACAGCAAGTTGTAGAAGACTTTACAGTGACAATCTGAATGACATTACACTGTAAGCAAGCAGCATAACATATTATGCAATGCTGAACTATGTTACATAGCAACCGGGAGGTTGGCTGGTTAGGAGAAACAGGCTCTGTTGTATTGGTTAGAGCTTCCTCTGAGATTAGCCACATGAGCTATTACTATAACACAGGAAGTTCAATTTCATTGCTTCTGGTTTTTAACAATGATCCCTGTTGGTGTCTGTGAAACAGGATCCTTTGAAAAATATTATACGGCTTAAAATATAGCTTAGCAATTATCCGACTCAATCTAGTGTGCCAGGGAGATGCTTGAAAAGTCAATACCCTGCCTATGCCTAGTTTAACATTTTACACACTCCAAATAGTCAAACTAGAAAGCAATCACATTTTATTTGATAACTTTCAGCAAAAATCTAATTTTCCTTTAGAACTGGCGTCCGCATGGTGGGATACAAATAAAGCCTCCTCTCCCAGGGACCAGGTGACAAACATCCTTTAAAATTTTTCAATTTTAGTGGTTGAAACATTAATGACCTGCTGTAAATGCTGTTCATAACTTTGCTCCCAGATGAAATTAAACTTGAACTGAGTGCTTGTCTCAGTCACTTAATAACTGGCATTGTAGCAAGAGCAGCATGATCCCTGCGCACCCACAACGCTGAGACACTGGAGGCAGATGCACTAAGAGAACTGAAGCAAGATTAGAACCAGACTACAGCCGGCTTGTAATCATTGGTAAAGGTACCTCTGCTCACGCCCCTCACAGGTCCTCGAACTGCTTTGAGTATGAAGCAGCTCATGTCCAGTAAATGTCCTGGGTCACAGCTTCTCCGGTTCCGGCGTCCACCATCTTGCATGCAGTAAAATGTCCCCGTCACAATCCTTTAAACTTCTTCCGAGTTTACAGCGGCTTGGTGATCGTGCGGGAGACGTGTGAACTGAAAAAGACTGTTTGCACTTATCCGCCGATGCTTCAAACATACGCCTGAAGCAACGGCTCCCCTGTCCCTGCCCCACACCACGCGTGGCGGTGAGCTTTGGTGGAGCACATACACATCAGCTGCAACTGTTTGAACGCGTGCGCTTGGGTTGGTGTGTGAAGCACAGTAAGCATGCCATGGGGTGTTTTTATAGAAGAGTCCTGGTGTGTACGCGATTCTCCAGCTCATCACGCACCAGAGAGCAGCTTTGGTCTGAGTGTAAAGCGGATTTGCTTTGACACGTCACAGAAAACAAGTCACGCGGGGATCTACTCCAGCCTGCGCTGATGGGGCCGTAAGGCATGGAGGGGAATTTATGAAGACGCCTCCATGAAGAGCTCGTAAGGTGGATGTATCTCCTCCACGGCTGTCCTGAAATGCAGGCTGCAGAACCCCTCCCCCCCACCGCTACATTTCAAACGGCCCCGGCGTACAATGCGGCTTCGAGTTGTCGTGGATAAATGTCCCCCCTGCAGGCCCAGGATGGAGGTGTCCGGGGTGGCTGCTCAATGCGACGCGACCTTCCTGCGCTCTGCCGCTCTGCACCCTCGCTGGTGCTCACGTGGAAGCCGGTTGGGGGGGGGGGGTTATTAAACCTCCACCCATTCATCTCTCTTTGATGGCTCACATGCACACAGGAAGCTGAGAGCACGTTATTGATTGCTTCGCCATTATGCATGCTTAGCATATTTCTCCCAAACCATTTTGGCATGTGGGAGAACATGGGAGGGGGGAAAATAATAAAATAAATAAATAAAGGCGAGTGCAGCATAAGATACAAAAGCCTGAAACGCTGAGATCATGCAGGACTGGAAGCAGCAGTGAGGCGGCCAGCTGGTATGGAGAGAGATGCTCTACACAGAGATGCTCTACACAGAGATGCTCTACACAGATGCTCTACACAGAGATGCTCTACACAGATGTTCTACATAGAGATGCTCTACACAGAGATGCTCTACACAGAGATGCTCTACACAGAGATGCTCTACACAGAGATGCTCTACACAGATATTCTACACAGAGATGCTCTACACAGAGATGCTCTACACAGAGATGCTCTACACAGAGATGCTCTACACAGAGATGCTCTACACAGAGATGCTCTACACAGAGATGCTCTACACAGAGATGCTCTGCAGTGCCCAGAGGAACGCAAGGCCACAGGTCGCTCAGACACCAGTACCACAACCTTCCTGTACCTGTAAATGAGAAATTACATGGTAACAATGCTGAGATTAAAAGCCTTAGGCTGAAAACACAGGTGAGAACGTGACACCCAGAGAGAGCAGCTGTATGTGGCTCTGCTGATCACATGGTTAGAGCAAACATTTCATTTGTGTCTGTATTCGATGCTGGATGCAGCTCTAATTTAAGTGTCAGGGAATAAACTAAAATGATTAATCGCTTTTGTCTGAACTGTGATCCACATTTTTATAAGTTTTGCAAAAGTGCAAAAGTTTCTTTTGTGATACACATTTTTACAAAGTTATTTTTGGAGTTGTGTGAATGTTTGAAAGAAGAAACCCTGTTGACTCATGGATGTCTCTTTGTGTTGTCGTTAGTCAGCTAAGCTGTGATGGGCTGTATGGCAGTTCTGCTATGGCAGAGCTCATGGTGAACATTAAATGTCAGACACCTGCAGCTTCTGTGATATTTCCTGCTTTGAGTCTGCTGTTGCATAAGCCATGCCCCTAAGTTGTGGTGAAAACATGCTGTAAGTTCCCATTTTCAGGTTAAAATTGTCATTTTTTTTACTGAACCTAGTTTTCTTTCTTCTGAAAGTGGACAACCTGAGGAAACCTAAAATAGTTCTCCCGGGAACTTTCTTTTGTGCGTTTAGGGGTGTTATACCTTAAAGAGTATAATATGCACAATGTTCCACATATTGGTTTTATGTCTGACTTTGATTAATGTCTGACTGAGCATGTCAGCATAGTATTAATGCCATCTACTGTACAGCTATGGAGAGAAAGCCTCCAAGTATATATGCTATTAATCTGATCTGTTAATATTGTTAACTTTGTCCACAGTGAGACTGATCCAGCCAAGGTCTTACAGTGTTATAATTGTGATAGATTAACTCCATCAAAAAGCAGTCAAGCTTATTCCTCTGCAATTAAGAGCTCCGTACGTCTTTAAAAAGATCATGTTAGCAGCAATGTAGCTGTAACAAGGAGATACAAAGTGAAAAGAAATGTCCTGAGGAGTGTCCCGAGGAGTGTATTTTACACCAGAAAAATGTGTGCATGAACACCCCTCATTTCTTGAGGAGTAAACCAGAGCTCTGGTGACTCGGTGTGGCACTCACAGAATCCCTACAGAACAGAAACATATGGAAATGGAAGTCATGGAGGAGGTGAGAGGAGTTGTGGAGGATGTAGGGTGTGTCATCGCAGAGAACAGGTGATGATGGATTTGGGAATATAGTTCAGAGTGAGCTAAAGCTAGCCTGTACACGTGAGGCATGTGCACCTCTGTACCGCACTCATTTCACAGGCAGGAGAGTGAGGGAGTGGTCAAAAAGGAACGCACAAGATTTCAAACCTCAGGAGTGAGAGAGGAGTGAGAGAGGAGTGCTGCTGGCAGAGTGATCCGAGTGTGAGAGAGTGATCCGAGTGTGAGAGAGTGATCAGAGTGTGAGACTGCTGTAATAGTGTGACTGCATGCTTCTCACGAGGGCTTCAGTGAAATGTGAGTGAAGACATGGCTCTCTGTGTAGCCCGCTTCTCTCTGGTTTACTGTCGTCCTCTTGATTGGGAAGCTGATGAACATGTCTCTGGGTAGTTCTTTTCAACGCGAGTCATTATTTTCTCAGCGGGGTAAACACACAGTGTTTGCTTTTATTCAGCACCGAAATGTAATTTGCATTGTGAAATTATGGCACCGTGCAAACCTGCAGCCTGGTCAGGAGAGCACGCGTGTTAGGGACACGGTGCACCAGCCCAACACCACGCGTGTTAGGGACACGCTGCACCAGCCCAGCACCACGCGTGTTAGGGACACGCTGCACCAGCCCAACACCACGCGTGTTAGGGACACGCTGCACCAGCCCAACACCACGCGTGTTAGGGACACGCTGCACCAGCCCAACACCACGCGTGTTAGGGACACGCTGCACCAGCCCAACACCACGTGTGTTAGGGACACGGTGCACTAGCTCATCTCACAGTGTCAGCCCAGCAAACCTGAACACTGTCCCAATGTCCTTATGACCAGAGTCAGCCGGGAGTGGGGCTGACTGACAGTTCAGATGTCCTCAAGAAGCAATCTATTCTAGTGAAAGGCTCTTAGACGTCTGTGTGTGTGTGACAGAGAGAGTGTGTGTGTGTGTGTGTGTGTCTGTGGCATTGAGCTTGCATATTCTTCTCTTATCATTCTCCTGTGGAGTCACTGAATGCAACACTAGAATGTAAAATCATCATACAATAAACCAAGATAAAAGCCTCGTGCTATATTCACCAGCAGGGAGCTAATTTTAGTGACAGTCTTAGTACAGGCCCACAATACCTTAATACAATAACCCAGCTGTCACAGAGCCACATTCCAGCCCATGAGCTGTTTGGTGAGACTGGTATGGCACTACCAGTGATCACAGCTGATCACAGTTGTCTGCGTCAGAACAATCATGTCCGTTCCTGATCGTAGCCCCCTTAGTCCAGCTCGCAGTGGCCTCTACAGCTACAGCATGTGAAAATGCTGTTTTAACTTAGTGGAGCTTATAGAGAAATGGAGAACTGATGGAGTTGGCTGAGATCCAAACTCCACCCTAAGATTCCAGCCAGGAAGGGTTAGCTGTGACTCAACACTGTGGCTGAGTGATTACTTCCCTCAGCCATTGGATGGAAAATCACATAGCAGTAATGGTCCAGAGGCTCTAATGGGTAAACAACTAGTGAGAAAGCTTATAGTGGACGGAAGGGCAGATCTCAGGAGTCTGTGGGCCTGTAGGAACCTGGAGAATGAGCTTGAGCATATAGCTAATTTACAAAAAAACATTTTGAAGATTTGAAGTAACACACTTTATAACTACTTTTTAAAAGAACCTGAAAATGTTGTATTTATATTGTGTGTATGTACAATTACACGTACATTCATACACACACATGCATAGAAATATGTTAAATGCAGTGAAATCAAGATTGTACAACATATTAAAAAGCTTTAAATATTGTTAAAATATTCACATATTAATGTACAGAAAAAAGACTTCAGCAGCCTTTCCAAAGACACACTTGAAGTACATTCACATGATTATATCTACACTGTTAATACTTTTAACGGTGACCATCCGTGTTTTCGAACGTAAATTGCTAATTCCAGTTAGCATAAATTACTTTGCTAATACTCCTGCCTAGCATGTCAATAACCCGAACTGGAAATAAACTAACGTTGCTCCGTTAAGTTAACCGGTTGGCTCTTTAACACGGCAGGCTCGTCTCACATTTAAACATAACGTTTATTTAAAAAGTGAAACGTACGTTAAACGGAACGACGTTGCTGTGCTACCGTCAGCATAAGTAGCTTAGCTAGCATAGCTAACCGTTACTTACATTTCAAGCTAGCGACCACCAACATGACAGCAAGAGTGCAAGAAGTTTCCCATATTAATAGTTATCACGATATTTATTTGTCAGTTTGTGACTACATACCACAGCCTGGTCCTCTTCAGCCGGACAACCGCCGAACACGTGGTGAAAATCTCCGCTGCATCCGCTGTGAAAAAAGTTTGACTTGGAACGAAAGCTGATGTCACTGCGCATGCGTGGATCTTGTACGCGACCTATTGCAGTTTTCAGTTTTGCTTCTCACAAAAAGAAAAAAATGACAAAAACGTTGTAAATTTTACTTTGGCATTTAGACTAAAATTTACAAATGTATTTGAAGACAAACAATTACAAAGAATCACCAAGCAGTGCATATAATTTTTCTTGAAATTCTTAAGTAACTAGACTGTACTAGATTATTCTTGTAGATAGTACTTTAATAAACGTAATTATATTTACAAAGTCAAAAAATAATTTTTTACAGTGAGGCTGCTCTACTGAGAGTGCAGATTACCTGATCCCAGAACAGTGGAACTGAAGCACACAGTGGCCATGCTGCTATCAAAGGGTAATGAAGTAAAGAAACAATATATAAACTTATTGTGGAGAGCAATTAACATGTATAGTTATATTATAGCAATATTAGCATTTATAGTTATATTAGCATATCTAGAGCACCATTATTAAATATTGGTTTCAGTGAATTATTTGTTATATGTAAGGGTGAAGAGCTTTTACCCATGAGCCTCCTTCAGTTTAACATGATAGACCTTGAGATCAAGTGTATTTCTGATCCTGTTCAGAAGACTATAGCACAGCTTGGCCCACTTTCACTGGGGAGGATCCAAAGTTTGACAATCATCTTTCATACTGGCTTCTGGCAGACTGTCCTGCTACCCACTGTCATGCAGACTGTCCTGCTACCCACTGTCATGCAGACTGTCCTGCTACCCACTGTCATGTAGACTGTCCTGCTACCCACTGTCATGTAGACTGTCCTGCTACCCACTGTCATGCAGACTGTCCTGCTACCCACTGTCATGTAGACTGTCCTGCTACCCACTGTCATGCAAACTGTCCTGCTACCCACTGTCATGTACCCACTGTCATGCAGACTGTCCTGCTACCCACTGTCATGTAGACTGTCCTGCTACCCACTGTCATGCAGACTGTCCTGCTACCCACTGTCATGCAAACTGTCCTGCTACCCACTGTCATGCAAACTGTCCTGCTACCCACTGTCATGCAGACTGTCCTGCTACCCACTGTAATGCAGACTGCAAGAATTTGACTCATGAAATACATGAATGTTTTATACACTGCAGTATGCTCTGTGTATGTGTGTGTGTATATTTGTGTACATGTGTGGATGCATGTGTATGTGTATGTGTGTGTGAGTATGTATGTGAGGGTATACATGTGTGTGTATGTGATGGTGTATATATGTGTGTATGTGGGTTTAAATATGTGTGCTTGAAAGGGTGTGTATGTGTGGGAGTATGTGTGGATCCACTCTCTGGCAGATCCACCCTCTGGTAGATCCACCATCTGGTAGATCCACCCTCTGATAGATCCACTCTCTGATAGATCCACCCTCTGATAAATCCACTCTCTGATAGAGCCACCATCTGGTAGATCCACTCTCTGATAGATCCACTCTCTGGTAGATCCACCCTCTGGTAGATCCGCTCTCTGGTAGATCCACTCTCTGATAAATCCACTCTCTGATAGATCCACCCTCTGGTGAGGGGTTGAGCATGTTCATGTGTTCTAACTGTAATAAGCATGTGTGACTGCAGCCAATTCAGCAGCAAACTGCACACTGTACAACACAAGACTCTAATATAATGACGTAATGCATTAGGAGTTCACATATATCTCACAGCCCATGTGGTAAGCAATTGTTGTCAAGCTACTGAAAGGTAAAAGCAATATGCTGATCCAACCAGGTTCTTTGCTTTCATGTGATATTGCAGTAATAATTAACAAAACAATAAGCACTCACCAGGGGTCCATGCACAAATGCGGCCACACACTTGGAGTTCAGAGACCTAGTTCAGGCTCTAATCCTCACTCTAAATGAATGAACCTGAGAGTAAAGCTGAGGAGGTTCAGCCCCCTCTGTGCTGCGGCCCTGATGAAGGACACAGGGCTGCCAGGGACAGCAGTGCTGGGGCGGGCCGGGCGGCTTACCAGCTGTGTTGTGTCAGGGACAGAGTGTCACACCCACAGCACCAGGGAAGAACCTGGAGATCAAGACCATGTCACACATGCACACATATGTACGTACATGCACAAACGCACGCACATGCACACACATGCACACACATGCACACACATGCACACTCATCATATTTCACTTGTCTCTTTAAGGCAGTTTGCCCAATCACAAAAGAGTCTGTTTCACAAACACATGGGAATGACTATTTCCTAATGATCCATGCATATGCTCAACACAACTAAATTAATGACTTTTTTTCATTATATTTCTGTGTGGGGTGACACATGAAAGAATGCATGTGAATTAGAAATGCTACAGGTCTGTGTATGCACAATTAAGTACAGAGCCACCGTTCAGCTGTGTTCCTAAGGCACACACACACACACACACACACACACACACACACACACAGTCTGGAAAACATTTTAATGAGAGTCTCTGGGGATGTCAGACACACACCCTCAGACACAGAGACATACATATAAATATACAGTACATGCAACCAAACAGGCAAGCAAAACACATTCACGTCCAGTGTAGCATACTTTCAACACACACACATGATTAGACAGACAGGCACACACACACACACACACACACACACACGCACGTGTGTGTTGACCTCACGTCTAGTCAGCCTTTTTGTGTGTTTGAAGTGCTTGGAGGTGACAGGCAGGGTGTCTTCTGTAAACCCCCTCATCAGCACACACTTCCCTGTAAATCTACCACATACTCCCTCACACACACACACACACACACACACACACACACACCTCCCAGCCAGCTGAGACCCCGCCCCCCCTCTGTTCCCCTCTCTCACCCCTTTATCCCTCCACATCTTCCTCAGTCTGTCGTTCTCCCCGGTCTTTCACGCTGCCTCCCTCCGTCTGAACATGTCTGTGCTTTCTCCTCCGCTCCGATTCGTGGAGTTTGATGCCTTCAAATAAGTGCCCATAATCAGGTCTGAACACAGTTGGGGATGTAGCCTCTGGTTATTGCCTTTGTCTGTCTCTCCTGCCAGAACAGGCTGGCGCTTGGGGAAAGAGCTGAACCCTCTCACACCACATAGCTGTGGTCTCAGATCAGGGCGACAGTCTTCACATCCCGCACCACAGACAGGGTTTAATGTTTAAGAGTTGCAGGTGGTAACTACCAGTTTAAATAGGGCGTACAAAACACAAGCAAGTGCAGTCTTATTTTGTGATGGTGTGCAGAAGGTTAAGATCTAATGGAGTAAACCAAGATGGCATATTTGTGTAAAGATCTTGCTGTTCAGCCAAACCCTGGGGCTCCAATTAGTACTCATGGATTCCATCTGCAGTAACGTGAAGCTTCGCGGAAGCCTGTGCAGCTCCTAGCTTTAGTCTGCTCACACGTGTCATCTTTTATATAACTCACTCCAACAGTGCGGCATTAAATACATTTTCAAAAATAAGGATTGCGATGAACACGTGAAATCTTAATGCTACATATTCTCATTAGTGGTTAGAGCAAACAAAACAAAACACCTTCATAAACAATGGTGTCCAAACGCAGCTCATTAAACTGTCTTGCTGTTGGTCGGTTCATTTGAATAACACGGAAGATGTCCCGCTCTCTGGAGAACACATGACAATGATTAAAAATTCTAAACTCTGTATGAAACTGGTCAAAATAAATTCCAAATGTTAATGCTATATGGGGCATCGGACAATTTAACTTGCCTATGCAATGCTAAAATCAAATCTATCTCACAAAGGCTTTCTCATGAAAAAAGGTTATGAAATAGGCACCAGTAGATTCTAGAAATATAATCGAATAACTGAATCTAGAAACTTTAAAGGTTAATATAACTTATAATAATAATGAAAGAATAGTGAATTCTTATAAAATGTCATTTCTGTGTTTAAAGCGTTGGTGGGTGTGATACCTGACGTGACATTATGGGTGTATGCAGGACTATTTCAGCACAAACCTCCATAACTGGCTCATGTCCTCCCTCTTGTCTCCCCATGTGAGATACAGCTCCACGTGAGATACAGCTCCACGTGAGATACAGCCGGCCTGTGACTGGGAGCAGTGCTAGGATGCACGTGGCATGATGGCCCTCCACCCTCCATGCTCCACCCTTCCGTGCTCCACCCTCGACCCTCGACCCACCACGCTCCACCCTCTTCCCTCTGCCCTCCACACTCCACCCTCCACGCTCCACCCTCTGTCCTCCACGCTCCACTCGCTGCCCTCCACACTCCGCCCTCCACGCTCCACCCTCTGCCCTCCACGCTCCACATGCTGCCCTCCACGCTCCACCCTCCACGCTCCACCCTCCACCCTCCATGCTCCACGCTCGGGTCGGACAGTGATCTGAACTGCTCTGCTGTTCTGTGAAATCCACATTCTGCTAATAGTTTACAGTTGTTAATCAAATTAGTACATGCTGCTGACATCAGAGAAGTGGCTGTGTGTGTGTGTGTGTGTGTGTGTATGTGTGTGTGTATGTGTGCGTGTGTGTGTGTGTGTGTGTGTGTGTGTACTTTACATTAAGATGTCACATTTAAACACAGGACATTCATTTTGTAAGACTGGCTGACTCACGTTATCATAATACCAAAACTGATTCAATTTTCAGATACCCAGAAGTCTCTCACTTGGTCTGTTTTAAAGGTTAAAAGTGTTTCAGCATCTCGATGACCATGAACACCTCCCCCCACCCAAACTCCTGCTAGTACCCTCCTCTCCTCCCCTCTCCTCCCCTCTCCTCTCCTCCCCTCCCCTCTGCTCCCCTCTCCTCCCCTCCCCTCTGCTCCCCTCCCCTCTGCTCCCCTCTCCTCTCCTCTGCCCTGTAACCATCTCCTCTTCACCACCTACTCTCCGGACTGATTGATCCTTACACACTTTTCACTTTAGGCCAGCAGTCTTGCCAGTAACATTTCTGGGGCTGTATCTGTGTCTCTGTGCGTATGGATACGTTACGTGTGCACACTTGCCTGCCTGTCCCTGCTGGTTGGCTGGGTTAGCGCTTGGTTCTGTTTTCTGCTGTATTTTGTTCTGCTCTGGTTCCTGGAAAAGCCTGAACAAGGAATTCTGTAATGTCTCCTACTGCTTTTGACTCTACATATTACCCATGTCATTGTGTAAGCTTTGGGGCTTTTGACGATGTTCAAGAACAGTACGAACAAGCAACAAACAATCATTTTAAGGCGGAATGGTCCTAGCCCTGTCAGCCCTGCCCTTAAATACTACTGTTCTGAAATTCGGAGCGTTTTCATTGCTAGAATCAGACATGGAGATTGTGGGACTGCTGGTCTCACCTTCTGCTTAGAGCCCCATCAGCATATTGGAGTCATGTGTATTTATAGCGCTGGGTTGCACTGTTCCAGTCCAGCTGTCACAAGCGCATGCTCACAGCACACGCTAGCCCTTTAGCAAAACACAGACACCACTTCTACCAACACTGTGCAGTTTTACACCGTCCAACGTGCTCCACAGCGACGGACTGAAGTCTTTGTTCCTTTCTGGTTCTTCTTAGGCCTGTTGGCCTGTAACCTAGTAATGGGTTCGAGAAGATGAATATCTACTGATGTACCGTAAACAAACAAACAACAAACAAACAAACAAGCCGGTACGCACGCCCCACCTTTCCACAAACATCCTAGTCCAAATAAGTGTTTCTGGACCAAGATCAAAATTAAAGAGTTTCTAGAACATGCTACTTTATCTGAAGATTGTGTTTCTTTCCTAGGTGTATGCCCTTTTTGTCTTACATTACGCTTGTTCCTGGTGAGACATTCCCCTCTAAAACACCTTGAGTGGAGTCTATAAATAAATATGTAGCTTCCGCATGTGTGTGTGTGTTGAACCCAGAGGAAGTGTAGTCTGGCTAAAAGGTGTTTGATTAATCCGAAAGCTGTGGTCCTCCTGCAGTGTCTGGCTGACCTGTGGCGTGAGACTCAAGTCCTGCTTCTGACGTGACACTCACGTGACGTGCTAGAACAGCTTCACTCACACCTCACAGCATGATGGGACTGGATTACCCTGAACCCATGAGCACAGCACACATCACACACACACACACACACACATCACACACATCACACACACACACACACACACAGTACACACACACACACACACACACACACACACACACACACACACACACACACACACACACACACAACACACACACACACACACACACACACACACACACACACACACACACACACACACACACACACACAGCACACATCACACACACACACACACACACATCACACACAGTACACACACACACACACACACACACACACACAGCACACACACACACACACACACAGCACACATCACACACACACACACACACACACACACACACACACACACACACACACACACACACACACACACACACACACACACACACACAGTACACACATCACACACAGTACACACACATCACACACACACACACACACACACACACACACACACACACACACACACACACACACACACAGTACACACATCACACACACACACACACACACACACACACATCACACACAGTACACACACACACACACACACACACACACACACACACACACACACACACACACACACACACACACACACACACACACACACACACACACACACACACACACACACACACACAGTACACACACACACACACACACACACACACACACACACACACACACACACACACACACACACACACACACACACACACACACACACACACACACACACACACACACACACACACACACAACACACACACACACACACACACACACACACACACACACACACACACACACACACACACACACACACACACACACACACACATCACACACACACACACACAGTACACACACACATCACACACACACAGCAGCAGGGAACACACCACTGACTCTGGAACTTCTCCTTCCACTGCTGTGTCTTCAGTCTGTGGGAAGCTAAAGAGCTGTGTGTGTGTGTGTGTGTGTGTGTGTGTGTGTGTGTGTGTGTGTGTGTGTGTGTGTGTGTGTGTGTGTGTGTGTGTGTGTGTGTGTGTGTGTGTGTGTGTGTGTGTGTGTGTGTGTGTGTGTGTGTGTGTGTGTGTGTGTGTGTGTGTGTGTGTGTGTGTGTACGTGAGTGTATGTTTGTGTGTGCGTGTGTTTGTGTATGTGTGAGTGTGTTTATGTGTGAGTGTGTGTGAGTGTGTGTGTATGTGTGAGTGTGTGTGTGACTGTGTGTGTGACTGAGTATTTGTGTGTGTTGAATGTAAGGAACATGTTGCAGCTGCTTTGGTGTTGCAGGGCAGAGGCTGAATCGATTGGAGGAGAAAGTGCTGATGCAGCGTAGCAGAAGCTCCGCCTCCTTCTGACTCACCACACCTGGAAACACGAACAAGTGTGCTGACTTCTGAGACATGTTAGACACGGAGAGAATGCTTCTCTCTTCAGGCTGCTTCTGTACCTCCTCCCTCCCTCTCCCTCTCTCTACCTCTCTCCCTCCCTCCCTCTATCCCTCTAACTCTCTCTCCCCCTCCTTCTCCCTCTCCCTCTCTCTCCCTCTCTCTATCCCTCTAACTCTCTCCCCCCTTCTCCCTCCCTCCCTCTCCCTCTCTCTACCTCTCTCTCCCTCCCTCCCTCTATCCCTCTAACTCTCTCTCCCCCTCCTTCTCCCTCTCCCTCTCTCTCCCTCTCTCTATCCCTCTAACTCTCTCCCCCCCTTCTCCCTCCCTCCCTCTCCCTCTCCCTACCTCTCTCTCCCTCCCTCCCTCTATTCCTCAAACTCTCTCTCCCCCTCCTTCTCTATCTCCCCTTCCTTCTCTCCCTCCCTCTCTCCCTCCTTCTCACTCTTTCTCTCCCTCTCTCTTCCTCTCTCCCTCTATCCCTCTAACTCTCTCTCCCCCTCCTTCTCTCTCTCTCTCTCTCTCTCTCTCTCTCCCTCTCCGTGCTGCACACTCACTGCAGTGCTTACCACACTGTTGTGTTCACCCTCCTCAGTAAAATCTTCTCTTTCTGTGCTGAACAGAAATGTGGACGGCTGTCGGTCAGAGCGCTACACCACTGCTGGATGTAATATTCAAAGAGCAAGGCCGCTCGTGTTTGTAAGAGTGAATGCAAACTAACAGGACTGGAATCAGACTAATCACCCCACAATCACTCTCACTCAGTGATAAGTCTCTGATGATTTGTGTGGAGATTTGGCGTACGACTTAGAGGGGAGTTAGCATGTGTGTCAGCTGCTCCGTCTCGCGCACTGCATGCCTGTAGGGGAGAGTGTCATTTATAACTATGTTCCCCTGCACTACTTCAGGTTATTATGCTATATTTAATGTCTATGTAATGATGGTAGGTAGTCTAATCGTGGGTGAGGATTTATTCCTGAGAGAGAGAGACAGAAAGACAGAGAGAGTGAGAGAAAGAGAATGAGAGAGATATGCACACAGAGCATGCACACCCACACACTCACACACACACAGACTTAGAGCTAGAGAGAGAGAGAGAGGGAGGGGGGGAGGGAGGGATAGAGAGAGAGGCAGAGAGAGAGGGAGGGAGAATGAGAGAGAGAGAGGGAGAGAGGGAGAGACAGAGAGGGAGAGAGAGAGAGAGAAGATCCTGGAAATCTCTGGTGAAAATAGACCTCAGAATCTTTGCGAGAGGACTGTAGGTTCTGTTCATGGCTGCCCCAGTGTTGGTGCTTACAGACAGGCTGACAGAGGGAGGCGGGTTTACTGACAGAGGGAGGCGGGTTTACTGACAGAGGGAGGCGGGTTTACTGACAGAGGGAGGTCTGCCTGCATACGAGCGCAACACACTGTTGTGTTGCTTTTATTTATTTATTTTTGTGCTGTGGAATGAGATTAGAATAGACCCATCGGTTACTGGCACATCATGTGTCACTAACTGCACTATATATCCAGTCAGCCAGGAAGTGCGATTATGACACTGCTGAGACGAGGGTGGTGAGGATGAGGATGTTGTACGGGGCTTCACCCCCCACATCACACGCTGGTGTCTTTGGCGTGACAGTGTCCTAATGCACAGGACGGCAGCACGGAGTGAGCACACGCACACGGAGTGAGCACACATGCACACGGAGTGAGCACACATGCACACGGAGTGAGCACACGCACACGGAGTGAACACACGCACACAGAGTGAGCACACACACACGGAGTGAACACACGCACACGGAGTGAGCACACGCACACGGCTCCATTACACACCTGCCCTGGTGTGCAGCAGTGTGTACACACAGCACCAGTTCAGCAAAGTGTGTGTTCAGGTAGTTTATTCCTCACGCTCATGTGGCAGTATATCTTTGAATTATTACTGGCTTTAAAAAAAAATACAGCAGTAAGGTTTTACCAGAAAAATAACAAATACGGAACTAAATCATTATCTTTTTCATACTACACAATATATGTGCACAGCCATATAGATAACGCTCCTGTGCTACACACCTGCAGTCTGAGGAGCCCAGCACAGATAGCTGTTATTGATTGCGAACACCCATAGTTACTGAACCTGGATCTGCTGCCTTTATGAGTTCACGGAAACCTCCTGCTCAACCAGTTGTTTTGAGAGCTCACAGTAAATCAGCTGTTAAATAGCATAATGATACTCAAGTGGAGCTGCCTGCTAGGGTGTTAGTCAGGCTGCCTGGTGTAGAGGACGGGGTCCAAATCTGCTGATAAAGGGGGGAGAGAGGGAGAGGGAGAGAGAGAGAGGGAGAGGGAGGGAGAGAGAGAGAGAGAGAGAGAGAGAGAGAGAGAGAGGAGAGAGGGAGGGGGAGAGAGAGAGGGAGAGAGAGAGAGAGAGAGAGAGAGAGAGAGAGAGAGAGAGAGAGAGAGAGAGAGAGAGAGAGGGAGAGAGAGAGGGAGAGAGAGAGAGAGAGAGAGAGAGAGAGAGAGAGAGAGAGAGAGAGAGAGAGGGAGAGAGAGAGAGAGAGGCAGTCGAGTGCGGTGTCACGACTGCCTGGTGATTTTCTCTGGTTACTGTCATGGGGTAGATGTTGCTGAAGCTTCCTGGTCCTGTTCGTCTGCCAACACTGGGGCTGTTTTTAAAACAGGTAGCAAAGTTCTACATAGTGCACCAGTTACGTCCTGCTCTAGGCTATTCCAAACGCAAGTTCATCAGTTTCTTTTGGGGAGCCACAGAGCAACACAAGGTTATGAGCGCTACACACTCACAGCCCTGAGGGGTTGTATTGGTTACACACTCACAGCTCTGAGGGGTTGTGTTGGTTACACATTCACAGCTCTGAGGGGTTGTGTGGTTACACACTCACAGCCCTGAGGGGTTGTGTTGGTTACACACTCACAGCTCTGAGGGGTTGTGTGGTTACACACTCACAGCTCTGAGGGGTTGTGTGGTTACACACTCACAGCTCTGAGGGGTTGTGTGGCTACACACTCACATCCCTGAGAGATTGTGTTGGTTACACACTCACAGCCCTGAGGGGTTGTGTTGGTTACACACTCACAGCTCTGAGGGGTTGTGTTGGTTACACACTCACAGCTCTGAGGGGTTGTGTGGTTACACTCACAGCTCTGAGGGTTGTGT
Source organism: Brachyhypopomus occidentalis (assembly GCA_020368025.1). Lineage (NCBI taxonomy): Eukaryota > Metazoa > Chordata > Actinopteri > Gymnotiformes > Hypopomidae > Brachyhypopomus > Brachyhypopomus occidentalis. The sequence goes on along the minus strand of JAGXOD010000082.1, from coordinate 1,398,807 downwards.
GGTTACACACTCACAGCTCTGAGGAGTTGTGTTGGTTACACACTCACAGCTCTGAGGGGTTGTGTGGTTACGCACTCACAGCTCTGAGGGGTTGTGTGGTTACACACTCACAGCCCTGAGGGTTTGTGTGATTACACACTCACAGCTCTGAGAGATTGTGTTGGTTACACACTCACAGCTCTGAGGGGTTGTGTTAGTTACACACTCACAGCTCTGAGGGGTTGTGTTGGTTACACACTCACAGCTCTGAGGGGTTGTGTGGTTACACGCTCACAGCTCTGAGGGTTGTGTGGTTACACACTCACAGCCCTGAGGGGTTGTGTTGGTTACACACTCACAGCTCTGAGGGTTGTGTTGGTTACACACTCACAGCTCTGAGGGGATAAAGTTAAGAACTATAAAACAGAAGATCTGCACCATCACCGAACTATAAAACAGAAGATCTGCGCCATCACAGAACTATACAACAGAGGTTGCTAGTGTTGTTCTCACTGATCTGCACCATGACAGAAATAAAGAAAGAACAGACTGACATATGAGGGAAAAAAAAGAATTAAACAGACATCTTGCCAGAGCAAGACAGAACGTAACTAATGGGATGAGTTCAGGTAGAAGATGGATGAGAGGAGACGTGTCATCATAAGTCATATTGCACTCTCAGATGCTGCAATGGTGCACGTGGCCTCAACAGCAGAGCCGATAGCAGTGTGAGGATCGGTTGGGTGATTTTTGTCCAAATGAGTTTTAATTGCAGGTAATTTGTGAGCTAGGCCTCTGCTCACCAGATTAATGGCTGTTGTCGCGATTTAGTTTGTCATGGGGGATTAACAGAGTACAAGGACAAGTGGTGTTGAAAGGGATAATTGCAACATGATAATATATTAAGTAAAATTTATATTTTCAAAGTAGAATTTCTTCAAGCAAAGGAAATGGATGAACTCCACAAGTCTCTACAGTTTCCACCAATGGGGAGCACCCACATACACATCTTAACAACACATACATTTTGTTCTAAGTGTTAAAGACGTAATCAGAAAATAGAGAAAACCTGAGAAGCAGGTCAGCTGTGATGGTGGCACTAACACACCTCCTTCACTGCCGCGCTCCACCCCTCCCTCCTCACACTGAACAGCAGCGCTCGTGAACACCTGAAACGCTTAGAAGATACTGTAGCACACACCTTTGGAAAAACCTTCATTTCATTCCTCTAAGTCAACATTTTTTAGATTGAATTTTTGAGTTCCTCTGGAGTAAAATTAAAGAGCAGCAAGAAGGTTTTACCCTGACTTGTTCTTTAAGAGAATTGTTAATAGCTACAATGAAGGAGACCATGTCTTAGATGCTGATTTCCCATCAGAGGATCATGAGTTCAAGACCGGAGGACGTCACAAACGTTTGTGGTCAGAAGCTCAAGAGATCAGAACTGGCACTGGTTTCTGGGTAGGACGTGTGGCCTAATTCATCTGTTAGGTTCTGCCTGCAGAATCAGGCATTTGAGTGCTCTGCTTCAGTCTCGCCCCTCTGTCCTACTGTCCCGCTGTCCTGCTGTCCTGCTGTCCTGCTGTCCCTCTGTCCCGCTGTCCCTCTGTCCTACTGTCCTGTTGTCCTGTGTGCTTCACAAGTGTGTCGGCCTTCACCCTCCCAGATCTGCAGGTGTTCTACGAGGCCTCACTAGTGGGTGGGACTCAGTGAATTAATTTAGAGAGATATTTGGTAGCAATCCAAAGAAATAATAAAAATAACAATAAAATAAAAATAAGAGCTACGTTCAAAGTCATTCCAGCCCTTCTGTGAAGGCTCCTTGGAGTTCAACCAAGATGGACCCTTTGCGATAGTGACTCACTCACATCAAAGACTACTGTGGGGTCTATTCTCCTCCCCCAATGAATATTCATGGTGTGTTAATTCCATACCCACGATAAGCGGGAGGTCGAAACAAAAGCACCATGTAGCCACTTCCAGCAACCACAGGTCCACTTGGGCTCCTGCAGCTCTGACGCCTGGCCAACCACCATCTACGAGCTCCCAGCTACCGCATTACACGGAAGCTGCGTGGGGACAGAAATACGTGCAGTGGCCTTTACTATTGTTGATCCAACAGACAACAAACGTGCCACGGACACAACGAAAGACACTTTTAAAGAGACTCGGGTCTGTTCAGTGCAGATATGCAAGTGGTGCTATTAAAATGTCCCGGTGCTGGTGCATGCCGCTTTCTCAGCTTCATGTCATGCAAACTGGGTCAGAGCCTCCCCTCCCTCCTCTGCACGGCTCACTCTGTCTGTTTCTCTGCACTCTTTCTGAGCCTCTTCCTGAAAGCCCGGCTCTCTGCCTAGGAACGCTCACGCGCTCACTCCAGAGCAGCACGGGCCACAGGCAGCCTCCCTGCTCCCCTCACACGCAGGCCGTCATTACTGAAAGGTCCGTACTTTATTTGGATCAGGCTTTGCGCGTAAGCAGAGTCGATGCTCTTTTGCAGACTGCAGTCCGCGCGCCTATAAGACACAAATCCCAGTGCTTATCATCTTGCAAACATGTCTGGGAAAACACAACAACCTCACCAAGCGCCACGGACAGATGACGCATTGATGGCAAGAGCACAGGGGTAACACGCTCGGTCCTACATATCCCAGAAGTCCTAGACAGGGGTCACACGTTCGGTCCTACATATCCCAGAAGTCCTAGCCTATGGGACACAGGACGGTAACGGACTCTGATGCAGGGGCCACTTGTCACGCATGTCAGGCAGGGAAGAACCTGGGATTCGTCTGCTTTGTCTGCGACTGCGACTGCGTGCTCGGGCTGCCGACTGCAGTGTGTAAGGTTATGATGCCCCCCCCCATGAGCCCTTCATAACCACATACAGCCTTTCTGGTAACCTATGGGCATTAGAAAAGAAGAGTTTACTATCCTTACATTAAGACGCTATTATTTAAATCCATTATGATTTAAATCCATTTGAAAGAATACAAACATTTCTCCAACTACAGAGCCAGATTAAATATTAAGATGTAGATATAGAAAAGTCTAAAAATCTATTGTATTCAGTGAAGATTCCAACAAATGAAAAACATGTGAAGATGAAACCTTGTTCCACAATAAAACGTCAGATCAGACTTTCTCAGTTGGAGAATTCAGGCTTTAATATGTGTACATATCTTTATATGTTTAATATGTGCACACACTTCTCATATTAAACCTTTCAGGGTCTCCAGAATTTGTCAGTTTTTCCTTTAGGGGGGATTACAGGCTCGGGATAGAGGGCCTATACCAAACAACTCAGAACAGGCTCTGCACAATACAATCCCCCGTGTTTACGGGGGGATACGGAGGGATTACCTCTACGTGGGTTCACACTCAGTCCCTGCATACCATGTGCGAGTTAATGAACTATCTTACACCATTTTATCTTTTCAGATTTACAGGGATCTGCTTTACTCCAGGGTAAATTAGCAGAGTACAGTAAACGTTAAAACATATGGGTGTCTGGCATTGAACTGCATTTCCATGAAGGAATTTGATTCTTCGAGCAGATATGGATTTGAGATCATGTACTGCTGTGACTACTCCACAATGTTCCCCTAAATGGTATGTGATGAGAACTCCACAACCTGATAAAGGACCCTCCGCAAAGCACACAAAGAAGAGAAATCAAATATAAAAATCAAATATATCAGTATATTGCTCCTCAGATCCTGCTCAGAATTTGCAGGTGAAGTTTTATTTCCAGTCCAGGACGAGGCTCTTTCTGGGAATGAGAAATGCATCCTGGGTCTTCTGATCACCAGTGTCACCTTGTTTTGCTGTTCCCACATGGCTCCAGTCACCAGAGTTCCCAGTTACCCCGTCATCCTAAAGTGGTGTGACAGCGTGGTAAAGGTAAACAGATCAAGCTGCAGGTTCTCTCACTGCTGTCCACTGGTAAATAATGACTCCTGCTGATTCCACCCAGCCAGCACAATTACCCGGCGCTCCGGAGACTTGCGTGCACTCTCTCACGACACTTGCGTAATGACTCCTCGCAAATTGATGACACCGGCGGCCTCGTTTGCACAAGCTAGATTAACCTAAGAGAGGGTGTGTGTCCCGCCCTACGCAAGCGGAGTGGGGGATGGAGGGAGACGGAGGGGAGACTCAGCAGCCGCGGCGAGCACCGTCCCTCCGTCCCTGCGTCCCGCCGTCCCGCAAACGCTCGCCTCTGTCCATCACAAATGACTCGCAGGCGGAGATCCGTGTGGTCCCCGGGAAAAGTTCTGCAAGCACTTTTTTTGTGAGCGCTACACACTCCAAGGACTACGGATGTGACTTGCAGAAATCGCCTTGCTGAGTAAGACTGCACAGAAATAATAAAAAAAATAATAATTGCTTCGGCATGTAATGGTACAAGCGCCGCAACGTTTAGCTGTAACATTTACACAACCCTCAAATGTATCTGGGTCTAAAGGTAAATCATTAATCTACCAAAACTTTACTGGCAGGTGACTGATGCATTACACCAGCAATTTATCACTTGGTAACTGATAGGATTTGAGAGTTGGAAGATATCATAAGGAGTTTGTGTTGTTAGCATGAGGCCACTGCATGGCTACCACAGCCCATCACGGCTGTGTGCTTTGTCAGTGTGCATCGATTTTCATTCATCAAGATTAATTGGCCTATTTAATAGTCTAATTTCACAGAGGAATTGTGATCATCAGGAACAAACAAGCAGCACACTGGATTTGTTTCCTTCATCTTTATTATGAAGTGCCACAAAACGCCTGGTGCCTTGTGCTTTTACATCAGTGAAGATTGGCTCAAAAACTGCAGGACATTTGATTCGATTCAGAAATCTCCTCATCTACAGTTGTAAAAAGGTTCTTCTCTTCAAATGAGTATTTACATTTAGGCTACATCACCTCTTAAACTGAAGTTCTCAGATATTCCTCATTTATAATACAAAAACTAAGGTCAAACTAGTCTCTACCTGAATCTAAGGGTTTGTGCTACTTTTTAAGACTCTCTAAAATGAAGTACCTTCAGCAGAAATCCTAGGGACACCCAGACTGGAGAAATGGAGGAATCGCACATTAATCAGAGCCTGAAGTGCAGTGCAGTGGTTTACAGACCAGCTGTGAAGATGATCATCTTCCTCACTCTCGGCGGTCTTCCTCACCCCTCTGAGTTATCAACACAGGAGTCTTTATTTTCCCAGGCTGTGTGTTCCAAAGATTCGTAGAATGATTGTGAACTGCTCAGAGCAGAGTTACAGCACTTCAAGCCTACATCCTAAAACTACGTTTAAATTAGAGGCAGGCAGTGCATAACAACAGAGGAAAGGAAAGTGGTTTATGCTTTTATTTTGAAGTCTTCCCCACTCACTAACACTACACTGGCGTTTTCCCTGATGTAGTCATTTTTCTGCTTGATTATTAAGAGATCAAAACATACCTGATTTTAGAAAAAGCTGCTATAGGTAATAGTTCATCACTTTCAAAAATACCATGCATTATGTGATTATTGCTGTATATATCCTCATGAGAATCCCAAGAAATATTGCCCATTGATACTACCTACCTTTTGGCAAAATGATAAGCTTCATGATATTGGCATAGTTTCTTTTTTTGCATGCATTACATAGGCATATAAAATCAAAGGATTTGAAAATCATTCTCATGGATTCAAATACTTTGGCATGTCAATAAGACTGGAAAAATGACAACTCAAAGTGCAAAAAGTATAAACATCAGAAAAAACGTACCAATCTCTGCCCTTTCTAAATAAATAGATAAATAAATAAATAGATAAATAAATAAATAATCAACTAAATTGTCAATACTCGTGGTGTCACTTGCAGCAGTATAATAATATCCAGTTATGTGAAAAAAGTGTCTGTAATTATTGGACAGCATCGTCATTCAAACCTTTTAAATCCAGAATGCGTAGGCTATTCAGGCGCACTTTGGGTGCATTGTCAGGACGTCATCTGAGCACGTGGGTTCTGAACAGCATGCGAAGAGTCATTACACCCTTAAGGTCAACATTGCAGAATAGAAATAAAATTGTGCTATTTGTTCCATTTGGGTCGTCTGGGACTTGGGGAGAGAGGAGGAAAGAGTCGTCCCAAAATTGTCATGAAGAGAAAAGGCTTTACTAGCTTTTAATAACGAAATCATGCCTCAAGTGACGCTATTGGCGAGAACGCGCCTTTAAAGCAAGCAGACTCGTAGTGCTTATTCAGGTAGGACTTGAGGGCAAAAGTCTTGTTGCATCGTTTACATTTGAAGTGCTTGAACGCAGAATGCGTCTGCATGTGCGCCCGTAGGTTGGAGCGGTCAGCGAACGCTTTTCCGCAGTGTGCACATCCAAAGGGCTTTTCGCCCGTGTGCGAGCGCATGTGGCCCTGCAGTAACCACGGCCTGCTGAACGCTTTCCCACAAATGTCACACTTGTGCTTGAGATCGTGCGTGAGTAGGTGCATGGCCATGGCTGGCATGGACACGTACACTTTCCCACAGGTCGGGCACTTTTTGGCCATCTTGCTGTCCAGGCTCCGGTGTGTCTGTTTGTGTCTGCTCAGGTTGGAAGACGTCGCATAGGTTTTGCCACATTCGTTGCACGTGTGCCGTTGGAGGGCTCTTGGACTGTTGATCACTTTCCGTCGGGACCTGCCGTCCGTTATGAAGAAAGCATCCACAGTGTACCCCTCGCTCACCGCGTTATCTCCGTTGATATATCCGGAGGTAATCTCTGACTGCGGGCTGTCCGGTTGATCCGAGTCAGGCGCACCGTAATCACTGTGTATGCCGTCATAGAGCGGTTCCGGGGAGGGCACTTTAACGGCACCGTCACTCTCTCCTTCGTAAACTGCCGGTGTAATGTAGTCGCTAATGTACCCTGGCGTGGAAAAAAACAACGTCTTGATTAAATTATTCAGTCTCAGGGGAATTGAGTAGAACAATGCAGTTAATAGACGCAACAACGTCACCGACAGTTTGCCACCCCATTTATTGACGGTGGCATGAGATGTGGCTGTCAGCTCGCACTTACAGCATAGGGTGAGCGCGCGAATATGCACACTGCAAGAAATTTGGAACAGGAGTGACAAGCCTATTTGTCTGCAAGTTGCTCCAATAAAAAACCGGGGAGCTTGAAGCCGGTGGTCAGTGTGCATGCAACAAATACAAGAAAAGTCTGTATTTCATTTAACAAGCGACCTGGTAAACAACATTTTAACTGACGAAAGCAGGGATAAATTGGACATACATTCGCGTTTCGTATATTCACAAGACGCGCTGCCATTAGCGAAATATGCAGATTAAAGAGCCGTTTCCCCATGGGTGGAAAATACTCTAAGCTGCCCCCCGGAGAAATCATGCACTTGTTCGTTAACGTAGCCTGCTGATGAAGAACAACTTGAAGGTGCTTAAAAAGTTGAGCATCGCTAGGAACAGCGTGCAAACCGCTTGTGTTAAATTGCTTACGCACAGTTACATGAGACAATGAACAAAACACTACATTTCGCGTTTTCTTAATTTTATATGTAGCAGTGACCAAGGCATGTTTACACACACAGCAAACAAAGAGTGCTGAGTGCACAAAAACGCGCAAGCGTGGAGGAAAAACAGCGTTCCGGAACAGGGTAAAGCCAACATTCGATCATCTTAATCTGTCCATCTACCTTTCTGGTGAATGCGCAGGTTAAGATCAGTCCTGGACCTGCTGTACGCGCTCTCCAGATCCGTGGATGAGAAATCATCTACTTTAATCTTCTTCACCAAAAAAGACCTTGGCATGTTTAGAGCGCGGAACACAAACACTCGTCCAGTACTGTGTCCTCTCTTCATCCACCGCAGAACAGATGAGTTAGACAGTTCAAAGATCCTACAGGGCGACGAATCAAACACCTAGGCGAGGAAAGACGCAAACCTTCCTTAGCAAGCTTCTGCTTCGTTGCTTTTTTGCTACTCACGCCGTTCCGCGCGGGCGAAATGCAACTTCAGCACTGGATAGCTCCCGATCAGCGGCACTCTCCCGGAACAGAGGCGGACAGCTTTTCGTAGCAACAGATCCTTTCTACTCAGAGAAAACACCCAGTCTCAGTATTGCAAAATCGCAGCCCTACAAAAGTGGGCACGTTTAACCGTCACCGTGTTTCCAGTGGTATTGCTAATTGGAGGGTAAAGACTGAGCTGTCCGCTGTTTCCCCTCTGCTGCTGCTCGCACGGTGTCGTTTTGATGTCTGAGGTCTGTTGATCAGCTGGTGAGATTTATACGCGCAGCGATCAGGTGGGAGATGGAGATAGAAGTGCTTAATTTAATCCATCAGAAATCTCCCGGGAACAACACTGGGTGAAAATGATTTATTGATGCCGTTACTCATCTCCCCATCTCATTTTTTCGCGTGTAGGGTGAACCGCCATGTTTCTGCAAGATAAGAATGGAATTTATTGTTCTAGAAAGAATGAACAGGACAGGAAAGTGGTGTTGTAACCATGTAACAAGTCCCGCGGTCGTCGGGGCGATGGATACTGCTGAACATGGAAAAAACCCGCTTTTTTAAAGATTGACGATTGAGTCATCAGAGATTCGCTTTAAGTGGTATTAGCCTATTTTCCAAATAACAATAATTTATTACGAATGTTCGTGAGAGAGAGAGAGAGAGAGAGAGAGAGAGAGAGAGAGAGAGAGAGAGAGATTATAAGAATCCTCCCAAGGTGCGTTTTTTTAACGTAGTGTTTTGAAATCTGAAAATATTTCCTGCATGCAAGTCCTGTTCAGTCTCTTAATTTCCTACATTTGACCAGCTTCAGCTAAGACTGCAGCTACACCACAAGAGTCAAAATGGGAGTTAAGGCAACTAACCAATTATCTACGACACGCGTTTCACCGCCTTTAAACCAATAAATAATAGAAGGACGAGTTAAGGAATTTTTTCGTTGAAATGTGTGTTCACCTCTGGCCTAAACTTCAACTGACAACGACTAGAACAGCTTTCGACTTCCTAACCCTTGACATCAGCTAAACACGTGCACGCACATAAGTAAGTGCACCGTAAAATAACAGCACGGACAATGTTTTGTTAAAGGTGAATAGTTCAAATTAGACGGAAACCAATTTTGAATACGCAAATGTCTAAGTTTGCACCATAGTGGAGTTCGCAAAGGCCAAAGATGCGCCGGCGCCGTTTCTCCGGTGCAGAGGGAGGATGGTTTACAGCTGGCGCTCTCGTGGAGCGGCGGGCAGGAGAGGAGGAGGGGAGAGGCAGGCTGTGCAGCTGCCGTTGCGGCCTCAGCGAGCAGATGGAGCCTAGCGGGGCCGCCAGGGAGGGGATGACCACGCCAAGCGCCACAAGTTAAGGGAAAGCGGCGCGTGGTCCCGGTCTGGAACAGCGCTCGTGTCAAACGAGTCTATAGAACACACGTACTGCCAAATTACACACATGGCAAGCGTCGTTTGGACATACCTGCATGTTTTATGTTTTTATTCAAATTAAAATAAAGATGGTGACTTCATAACAATCGAATTGATTTCCAAACTGTGCATATATATATATATATATATATATATATATATATATATATATATATATATATATATAGAGAGAGAGAGAGAGAGAGAGAGAGAGAGAGAGAGAGAGAGAGAGAGACAGACAGAAGGATGGATATATAGATATAGTGCAGAAGTATTAAAGTGATCAGATTTGTCTGGACTGCAAATTACACATTGATATTATGTACTGTCTGTCCAATGTCATATTTTATTAAAAGGCAATATAATATAGAAACCAATACATGATATTGGTTTGATGTAAGACAATATTCTGTGACAAAAAAATACAAAAATGAGCCGATTGCATAAGTTCTCCCCCCTGTACTGTAGAAGCACCACACGGCTTAAAGAAGATGCCGTAATGAAGACATTTGTGACTCATTAACAAGTGAACCTGTTTGGGTTAAACCCCGTCAACGCCACCGGAGAGACTGAATCTGGGGGTTAAACCAAAGAGCATTCTAAGTACATTCAAGATCAACGTACAGCTACAGAGCTGCAGACAGCTACAAAATAATATCCAAGTGTTTAAACATCTCAGTGAACACTGTAGGATCAGATGTGTGGAAACCGAAGCTTTATTGCACACCCAGACAAGGTCGTACCTCAAGGTGCTCTAGCGATATCACCGACTTTGCATACAACCTGCATGTGTGGCACAGCGGACGAACAACACGTCTGTATTCATGTGAAAGTATCAGAGCCACGTCCAAGCCCTCAGTCCAGTGTGGTCCGGACGGCCGGGGAGAAGGGCAGAAAATCACTGATAAACTGATATTGCAACAGAAGGTGGTTTGACCCGAATTTGAAGACTTTTTTCTTTTCAAAATCTGCTGACAAATAAATAATTTTGAAATGAATGAATGTGGGCTGGAACAAGGTGTGTGTGTCATTTGTAGTCCAAATAAACATCCACATATACACTCATCTCACTCTCCATCGTTACCTACAGTACAGAACAGGACACAGTCTTCTTCAGGGAGACGTTCTGGTATAGCAGCCCACCAGGAAGCAGGTGATCCGCACACATGCGAACATCTCCCAGATATCCCCAGTGCTAGAATGATAGAACTGTGTGAAGGTTTAAAGAATCTTCAAAATAAAGTCGTTCATTGCGTCCCATTGCACTTGTATCCTCTAGCTGAGTGATATTCTGGCTACAGTAGACAGAGTGACACTAAGACAAATATAAAGCATGATAGTGATTGATTATAGATTAGTATATAATACAGCAGAATAATACTGGCCCAGGAGACAGCATTAATGTGAGCCTTATGTAGGCCTTATGTAGGCCTTATGTACGCCTTATGTAGGTAGGCCTTATGTACACCTTATGTACTCCTTATGTAGGCCTTATGCACACCTTATGTATGCCTTATGTACACCTTATGTATTCCTTATGTACTCCTTATGTAGGCCTTATGTACACCTTATGTACTCCTTATGTAGGCCTTATTTACACCTCATGTACACCTTATGTAGGCCTTATGTACACCTTATGTAGGCCTTATGTACACCTTATGTAGGCCTTCCAGTATTATGGCCTCACTTTAAGGGTACAACAGACTCAGGTTAATCAATTCTAGTCTGAAAGCAGAACCTGCTGGGAAACATAACTATGAAAGATTAACAAAGAAGCTGCAGTAAACATGGATGACCATGTTGGGCAGCACAGATTTCACTTAAAGTTTTGTAAAAGGTTCTGTAAAAGGTTCTGTAAAAGTTCTGCACAGCAGGTTCCTTCCTTTTAACTCCCAGCATGCTTTGGGTGTACCGGGCTCAAGGAGTAGCAGTCCTGGAGTAGGAAACACAGCTACAAGCCTCCAGCCCAGTGCTGCAGGTTAGTGCTGCATTTAAATTCTGTTCAGAGACTCATGGAAGGTGATCTGAAGAGTTGCTTCTGCGCTGAGATCTGGCTTCTACAATAAAGCCATCTCGAATGAGTGTGACAGGACATCTAACTATGAATACGCACGCGCGCACACACACACACACACACACACCAGCAGGAGCAGCAGGAGAAGGCCCAGTGACTGCTGGGTATTGTCCCTCAGTCTGCTGTCGCAATACCACTAAATACTGCTGAGTCCAGTCCTCACCAGGCACCTCAAAACACACACGCAGACACACAGGGGTGCATACACACACACACACACACAGACGTGCGCACACACACACACACAACACACACACACAGAAATGCTGTGCTAGGAGCAAAAAACACACCTCACCATTTCTCCTTTCTTTTTGATGACTGCAAATGAAACATAATACAGCACGTATTAGCAGACCTGAGGCCCCAGTGTCCGAGCCTCCGCCCGAGCCTCCGCCCGAGCCTCCACCCACCAGAGAGCAGAGCAGACGGCACACCACCCTCATCCCTCTTAAGCAAACGGAGGAAGACACTAGCCATGCGGGGTAATTAGGATTCCCCCTGCTCCATGTGTCTGGGGCCTGGGTGATCTGACGCAGCGCAGCGGTGGATCAGGGATGCTGCGAGAGGAACTTTGCCTCCAGCTCTTTCCCTGACACGGGTCTGCTGCCATCTGCTCTTTTGTACCATCTTCACACTGATGAGGAAAGATCATCTGAACCTCCTCCAAGGTAATTGCCTTGAATCAGTGAAACTGCATTTTTATAGACACTTGACAAGCTTCACAGTGAGGGAGTAACGTATCGAACAGCTCGGGAACTCTGTTTTAGAGGGAGATAAAAATGAGAGCCTGAGATATTATTTCCTCCCACAGACACCCGAACAATGATGTGTCAGAAGTGATCAGGGCTTACATCCTTCTGCAGAGAGCTGCAGAACCAGAGAACAACCACAGTCATGCCAGCTCACTGATGACATTATTATACACACACACACGATCACACACACACATGATCACACAATCACACACACATACACGCACACACAATCTCACACACATAAACACACACACACACTCGATCACACAATCACACACACATACACAAGATCACACACACACACACACAATTTCCAAAATCTCTCACACACACGCACACACACACACACGATCACACAATCACACAGTCATACACACACAATCTCACACACACAGATTTATCTCCCTAGTGAGCATGAGAAATGTACTCAGCCACTGGTTTGGATGAGTGTCAAGAATCACGATCCTGGAGGAAGCAGTCACAGTAATGTTTTACTTTATAAATATCTACATTTCTGGACTACATCAGGACCAAAAGGCCATGCCTGACTAACTGATATTCTTTCGCCAAAGAGCAAACAGGCTAGCTGAGAATTTTACATCTCACACTTCGCTCTCTCTGGCTGGGGAACACGGGTTTCAAGTGACATTATTACCACTGTCATGTGACATACTCAAGAAACAGCTTACGCAGACCGCTGACCTGCCTCTCTGACCTCCTACCACTGATGTCCAACTGTTAAGCACTCCTCTTTCTCACCGTTCAACATATGTGTTACGGGGCGCGGCGGAGGACATCACCTATCTGAGCGCTGAACTGAGCTGGGAAGCAGAGGGAGCATTAATCTTATTTGTCATATACCAGAGTCTCTGGAGAGTCAGCCAGAGACTCCACAACCCCCCCTTATCTCACAGAATCATACACACGGTCGCACGCACGCACATACACACACGCGCACACACACACACACACACACAGAGAAACACACACCTCTATCTCAGCCTGGCAGTCTGGAGCACTAATTAAATGTGAAAGTTGAAGAGACTGAAAATGGGCACAAAAGCCACATTATGCAAAATGGTGTTTGATTTCTGGCTATTCTCCCCGCCATCTCCCACTTTCTCCCTCGCACTTGGTGTTTTTCATTGTTTCTTTTCACACTGTGTCCCTGACGCGCAAAAGAGAGAGAGGGAGAGAGAGGGAGAGAGAGAGAGAGCGAGAGAGAGAGAGTATCTGAGCGTCAGCCTCACTGTGGCCTTCCATGTGTGAAGAGTCAGCTGAGTGAGTCTGATAATTGGACACTTTGGCTGGAAATAGTTTTATAACAGAAACTTGTGTGTGTTTGTGTGTATGTCTGAGCATGTGTGTGTGTTCTAGGTCTTCCAGAGACATAGGGGATTTGTACTGGATATCAACCCAGTCAAATGCCAGTTATGCTGGTCATAACCACACACACAAACATATATACACTCACACACAAACTTCAACTATTACCACCCCTCTAACTGAACAGTTCATATATGCATAACACAATAGCATTGCTAAAGAATTTAAAGACATGATAAGGCTTAGATAGAAGTCATAATTGAATATGTTTGCTTCCATAAAAGGTTTCCACTGTGCTCAACACATAAAGAGATGCAGATTAAAAATAATAATTTGTTGTTTATATGGGCTATGGACTATTGCTTTAAAACCCAATGCTAATACAAACATCCATTACTGACTCTTAATTAATAACACAATGAATTGTTATTGTAATGGCAGCTCACTCCTGAATTCCACACAGCAGAAGCTCTAATGCTGAAATAAATCCTCATGGTGTTTGTGTGTTCAGCTAAACAAACCCTGTAGGATTCACATTCAGGAGTGTAATTCAGCCCTGTGGGTGTGAACACAGGGGACCCATCAGCGTGTTTAAGGCCAGCGTGGCCACCAGGAACAACGGGAGGATGAGACCCCCGTGCGCCTCTATAATGAGGGGCACCTAATGAACCTCACAGGAGGCCAGAAGAGGAGAGGAGGCGTGAACAGGCAGAGGGGAGCAGTGTTGGGAGGGGAGTCTGGCTTAGGGCCAGCATCCTGGTGACAAGGAGCATGTGGTCAGGGGAATTAGCCCGATTAGCGTGTTCACTTTGAAAGGACGCTCCCTGAGCCAGAGCACTCATTTGTCCAGTAGGGGGGGTGGGGGGGGGGGGGTGTGCTGCATCAGCCAAGCAAGACACAAGGAGCAGCGATTTTAGGAAACAGAATCTAGATCGGCAGCAGTACTGCACAACTGAACCTCGTAGCTGTGGACCAAATCATACGGCTTGGGTTTGCGTGCGCGAGCGTGTGTGTGCATGAATGTGTGTGTGTGTGTGTGTGTGTGTGTGTGTGTGTGTGTGTGTGTGTGTGTGTGTGTGTGTGTGTGTGTGTGTGTGTGTGTGTGTGTGTGTGTGTGTGTGTGTGTGTGTGTGTGTGTGTGTAATACTCCCATCTCAGGTGGAATCAAATAAGGCCATTCTGGATCATTTTGTTTAGTAGTGCAAATTGCTTTGCATTGGTTCTCAACCACAGCCAGACAAATCCTGAGGAATTTTTGAGGAAACTCTCATTTGTCCTGAAGCATCCATGCTTGATTAAGGGTAGCAAAGTGATTAAATTATTCTATCTCCCAGTTACGCATATGAAATGGCTGCCTTAGCAAACGCCAGTCTGGCAGACTTATCAGCTGTCATTCTCTCTATCTTCTCTTCATTCTGTCCATCATAAGACACCTTGAGCATAAAACCCCCAGTTTCCCATAGAGAGGCATCTGTATATATGGAGTATATCTTCGCCAATGGCACAGAATTACAGCCAATGTCAAGTTTCATGGGACCAGACTGAGCTAGCAGTAAACCATACTGAAACTCTAGCTCACCTCTCTGTAGAATCCAAGAGAGAGAAACAAACCCAGCCCAGAGGGGGGGGGGAGAGAGAAAGAGAAAGAGAGAGAGGGTTAGAGAGAGAGAGAGTGTAAAGCAAACACGCGTTCATTTCTAAGTGGGTGACAGACTCTGTCACTGTCAGCAGACAGGGATCTGATGGAGAGCAACGAGACAGTGACTCATACAGACAGGATCGCCCAGAACAAGATGGCGGCACACAGCTGATGCCTTATCGCCATGGACTGGCCTAGGAGTATCCATCTGTTCACAGGGTATCTCCTCATCAAGGGCAACACAAGATAAAGAGTTTAAGGGCAATAAAGACCAATGCTCCACTCAATAAAGACCAACGCTCCACTATAAAGACCAACACACCACTCTATAAAGACCAACGCTCCACTATAAAGACCTACGCTCCACTATAAAGACCAATGCTCCACTATAAAGACCAACACTCCACTATAAAGACCAACACACCACTCTATAAAGACCAACGCTCCACTATAAAGACCAACACACCACTGTATAAAGACCAACACTCCACTATAAAGACCAACAGACAACTCTATAAAGACCAACGACCAACGCTCCACTATAAAGACCAACACACCACTGTATAAAGACCAACACTCCACTATAAAGACCAACAGACAACTCTATAAAGACCAACGCTCCACTATAAAGACCAACACACCACTCTATAAAGACCTACGCTCCACTATAAAGACCTACGACCTCCACCCGGACCTCCACCCAGCTCGTCAGGGCTGCCCAGGGTGTTGATGGGTGCCTGATGCCATAACCAATCAGGCTTTGGACTGAGAATACATGCTGCTGTCTGCATGCCGTTGGCCTAATGACTGACTGCCTTGATTACGGCTGGAGTATAATGAATAAACTGAGGGTGAATATGGATGATGAAATTAGTCATGATAATGGCAAAAAACACACTTCTGAATAGATGCTCCAGTATGCTCATAATCACTTCCTTTACAGGATGGCTTTAAATGATAAAACAGTTTTCAATAAAAATCTATCAACAGCAATCACTAGCAGAGGACTTGTATTATAGATTACATGGAAACAATTCCATTCTTACATTTTGTGGTGACATAAACTATGTGCAGACAGGTGCTTACTGTGCATACATAAGCTCATTGATAAGTAATGTGAGTGTTACTATTGGCTCACTCAATCCCCCACAATGCATCAGCACGCACACTTACTGAGTCCTACTCCAGATGGGTTAGGTGATGCAATCTGTTTGCTTGTTGTTTACAAAGAGAGTCACTTAGACTAAACTGCTGCTGTGTACATCAAATTGCCTAAATGTAAAAAGTCTGATGACTGTTAACAGTAGTGGATGTGAACAGAATGAATATCGGGATTTCTGCCTTTTAGAACCATGATACTTGATACCATGGACCATCACTACCACTGTCACTAACCCTGATTAACCCTCATCACCACTGTATCACTAACCCACATCACCACTGTATCACTAACCCACATCACCACTGTATCACTAACCCACATCATCATCACCACTGTATCACTAACCCACATCATCATCACCACTGTATCACTAACCCACATCATCATCACCACTGTATCACTAACCCACATCATCATCACCACTGTATCACTAACCCACATCATCATCACCACTGTATCACTAACCCTCATCATCACCACTGTATCACTAACCCTCATCATCACCACTGTATCACTAACCCTCATCATCACCACTGTATCACTAACCCACATCATCATCACCACTGTATCACTAACCCACATCACCACTGTATCACTAACCCTCATCATCACCACTCACTAACCCACATCACCACTGTATCACTAACCCACATCACCACTCATCACCACCACTGTATCACTAACCCTCATCATCACCACCACTGTATCACTAACCCTCATCATCACCACTGTATCACTAACCCTCATCATCACCACTGTATCACTAACCCACATCATCCACTGTATCACTAACCCACCACTGTATCACTAACCCTCATCATCACCACTGTATCACTAACCCACATCACCACTGTATCACTAACCCACATCACCACTGTATCACTAACCCTCATCATCATCACCACTGTATCACTAACCCTCATCATCACCACTGTATCACTCATCACCACTGTATCACTAACCCACATCACCACTGTATCACTAACCCACATCACCACTGTATCACTAACCCACATCACCACCACTGTATCACTAACCCTCATTCCCTCTCTGCGCGTTACTTGTCTCCTCCGCCCCTCCACTCCCGTAGCCCCGCCCCTCCCCCCGCATGGAACTCAGTGAATGCACGGACCTCGACACGCCACCGTTTATATGAACTCAATTTAGCGGAGTCGTGTGTCTGCAGCACACAGCTGCGCGGTTAAGAAGCCTCACCGCTCTCTTCTTCACGCATCACTCTGCTCACGGGCGCTAAGCCCCTCACGCTGCCTCCTCTGTGCAGGAGAAAGGCACACGGCTCCTTTTGTGCTGATGAACGCAGGACCTTCTCTGAGTCTGCAGGTGGAAAACATGAATTGACAGGAGCTCCTTGCTTTATTTGCGTATTTGAGCGTCAGCTCTGGTATGAATTCTGTCTAAACAAATCGAGCGGCCTTTCTAGTTCCAAACATGAATAAGGAATATTGGATTTTTCAAGAGCGTTAGTGTTTCTGCACATTTGTGTTTACGGAGCTGGAATCATTCGACCTTCTTCTTGCAAAGTTCCACCTCGCCCACCTTCCTGCACCATCACATGTAATCACAAACTGTAGAAGAATCACTCTCCTCCCGCCAGAGCCTCAAACTGCGGCCATCACGACACGTCGTATAAACCACCAAGGACATATTCGGCGGGATGTCCATGAAGTCTCCTTGCTGAGATTTGCATTGGGGTGCGGGGGCCTCGATCAGCTGAGCTCAAACTAATTATCAGGATTCCAGGCAAAGCAACGCACTGCTGCTCCTCCTCAGGAAGCCGACGCCATCGCCCATACTAATGCGCGTGCCGCCGGTCTGCCGTCCGGCCCGCCGAGCGTCGCCGATGAGGTCGCGACCCCTAGATTTCGCCTGATTATGCAAAGCTTTATGAGCTGATATGGATTAACTCCAGATCATTTATGACTGGGTAACCAGCGTGATCGTTTTTGGGCATGTGAGGGTAAGGACGCTGTACCAGTGTCTGTGGAACAAACGACACTGCGGGATGAGAAGCAGAATGAGGCTTTTGGCCTGTGAATTATATTATCTGACTGTTCACAGACGCCAATACTCAGCAACACAAACTGGGGGCTGGGAGAGAATAAACAGTTATTTAGTCCTCATCTAATTCTCAGCTCCACGTCTGTAATTTTAACCCATCACCCCTCAAGTCCCCATTGGAGAATATGTGCCATATCAGAGGCATTCATTGGGCTTAATGCCAAGAAAATGTTCTTCTCATGATCTTGACTACTTTATCTTTCTCTACCTGAACATTGAAAGCCACAGGTCAAAGCAGGAGCAGAGGACAGTCCTGTAGCGTCTGTAACACCACGGCGATGCTTTAACTCCGCCCCAATACATCCACCACCACACTTGGTGAACCTTGGAGAAAGTTCCCATGGGCCTGTGTGTGATTTCTGCAGCAGCTGATGATTGTGTGTGTGATTGTGTGTGTGATTGTGTGTGTGTGTGATTGTGTGTGTGATTGTGTGTGTGTCCTGCTGCAGTACCCGTGCGCTGTAGAGCAGAGTTACTCTTCCTCCGCCTCTCCTCATCGTGGCTTATTTTGTGTTGCCCCCTTCATTCTTTTGTCTCTCTCTCTCTCTCTCTTTTCAAAGTAGCATGACAAGCTGCCTGGATGAAAGTGTATCAGAATGGGAAGAGAGGGGGGGGGGCAGATATGAGCAGAGTGCTGAATCTCGTCTGTCTCTCCCCACACCACATCTCTCCTCCCAAGGTGGTGAATATCATCATCCTGTGCTGCTTCTGGGATTGATTTGAGCCACGGGGCAGAGGCCCAGGGATGCGAACGAAACCTCCCCAGCCAACGGACGGCATCTTCACACGCTGTAAATAAGCACAATGCAAAGCCATTAAACGGACAGAAAAAGCAGATTGCCTTTCAGCGCAGATTATCCATTACTGTGCCATGATGTCATTTTGGCTGAAGTGCTTCCAGATAAAGATGTCACGGCAAACCAACAAAACCTTCCTAGAGATTTTTCGGAAGCCTTTTTGTCACCAAAAATACCTGGTGGTTAAAGACCTGTGAAGCTCTGAAGAGCAGCACCTCTTTCAGGCGCACCTTCCCAGCCCGTAAGGGCTGTGAGTAGATCCACAGTTTCCTGCCATTCCTGCTCCCAATGCCCCTCAGTCAGGTAATCAAGGACTGGCACTCTCTGGATTACCTGGCCGGGCCCGGCGCTGCAGCCGGAGGAGAATAAGGCCTGGGGACCCTGCAGGTCTGGGATGGAAGCGTGTGCCCCAGGGCCCAGCTACAGGACTCAAAGGCTCCAGCGCTTTCTCTTTGTTTCATCCCAGAGAGGGTCCTGGGGGAGAGGTTCCCGGAGCGCAGACGTGGGTCGGTGACAGCGGGGGAGCGTGGGGGGGGAGGGCGTGAGGGGGGGATGCCTGGTGTGTCTGATACGGGACACCTGCTGGTGCTGGATGGCGTCCTCGCCGCCCCTGATCCCCCCGCCGCGGTCTGCAGGCTCACGCACGCTTCTCCAACACCAACGGCTGCGGCTTACTTTACATTTGGATGTGTTTGTTCTGAAACATCTCTTACGATGGTAGCTGATCTTCCTTCGGTTCGGAATCCACCGCTATGACGGGACCATTATCGTCCGCACACACGTTTGGGCTTTAGTGTGAGGAAGCTTGAGTGTGAGGAACCCAAGGCTCTAGGCAGTGTGGCACTGAGGGACAGACCATCACATATGGAAATATGGCTGAACCTGCAGGGTCTGACAGCGAGGCCGCTGTAGACAGCACGGCGGGGGGGGGGGACACCAGCGCCTCCGTGCTCTGCTCCCCTCTCCTCTACTCCCCTCTGCTCCCCTCCCCTCCCCTCTCATCTGCTCCCCTCTGCTCCCCTCTCCTCTGCTCCCCTCCGCTCCCCTCTCCTCTACTCCCCTATGCTCTCCTCTCCGCTCCCCTCTCCTCTGCTCCTCTCTGCTCCCCTCTCCTCTACTCCCCTCTGCTCTCCCCTCCACTCTCCTCTGCTCCCCTCTCCTCTACTCCCCTCTGCTCTCCTCCGCTCTCCTCCGCTCCCCTCTGCTCCTCTCCGCTCCCCTCTCCTCTACTCCCCTCTGCTCTCCTCTCCGCTCCCCTCTCCTCTGCTCCTCTCTGCTCCCCTCTCCTCTACTCCCCTCTGCTCTCCTCTGCTCCCCTCTGCTCTACTCCCCTCTGCTCTGCTCCTCTCCACTCCCCTCCCCTCTGCTCCTCTCCGCTCCCCTCTCCTCTGCTCCTCTCCGCTCCCCTCCCCTCTCATCTGCTCCTCTCCCCTCCCCTCCCCTCCGCTCCCCTGGCACCATTATTCAAGTGCACAGCCGTGCAGAGACAGAGAGGTAAATCCCCTCCCTATTGTTCACACACACACACGCAGCAGATTTTCTGTGAAGTCCTTCCTTGTAATGGCCACCCCCCCCACACACACACACACACACACGCACACACAGACAACGCCCCCACCAAAAAAATGATAGGCGATAGGCTTTGTGAATATTCATGAGCGTTCTGAGCTGAATAAACCCATGACATCAAAAATCAAGAAGCGATTTATGCTTTTTGACATTTAATTTATTTTCGTTTGAAGGTCTGCGTAAGGTCGACTTCAAATTTCAGCATTCAGCTAATGTTGTGAACTTCAACGCTAAACAAAATCAAATAATTATTCAATGATCCAGTAATGATCCAAAGCACAGGGGATGCAAACTCGACTGTGCCGTTTATTCCTAGTATAACTACACTTGCGCTGTGTGTTTATGTTGTGTTTATAGAGCCAAAGAAGATTTACAGCACTGTATGTTTTATGGCTGTGAATAATTCCCTGCTAGCGCTCCATTTAGTCCAGCCTGTGTGACTCCAGCTCATTATCCTGTGCTCCTGTCTCCTCACGCTCTCCGCCACAGCTCTCAGCCCAAATTGCACTGAAGTGCCTATTCAACATCTTAATGTTGTGATAGACCTACAAAGGCGAGCGGTACAAAGGGAGTGTGAGAGGCTCTTACACATGCTTAATGACAAAGGGGCCAGCGAGGTTTAAAAGCAGCCTGGTCTCAAAGCCACAAACAGGCAGAGCGCTGCTTTAAAAGCAACTCACTTCACTCCTGCAGTCCAATTATGCTCAAGACAAACACACGTGGGGAGATTTAAAGATGGGCTGCTGGCAATCGGCTGGTGCCGGCCCAGATCCGCCTCGCTAATCGTCTTCTTGTGGGAAGGCCTATATGTATAGTTGGTGGGCATTAACTCTGGCAATTATTGCCACCATGACGTTGGGAATCTAGATTTAATTTAGTCACTATATCAACCCCAAACAAACTTGCAGCCCCTGAGGTCTGACTGTGCCTGATAAGACCCCTGCTCTCTGTTAATCCTGATTACGGAACCCCCTCTTACGCATGCACACGTGCACATGCACGAGCACACACACACACACACACACACACTTTTGCCTACAATGCACACCCCTCTGTGAAAGGTGAATCTTACACCATGTGTGACTGTGAGGGGAAACATCTCACAGATAAACTAATAATAATAATAATAATAACATCAGCCTTACATGGCTGGCAAAGGGGGGAAACAGACAATTATAGCACCCAAGACCAGCAGATAAAAGCCAGTAAAGTGTCCTGGGCTCCTGAGTTTGTTATGCAGGAGGGACAGAGTGACAGGCAAACATCAGACAACCAGTGCTCATTATCAGCTGGAAGTGTGTGTGTGTGTGTGTGTGTGTGCTTGCTTTAATGTATTCATCTAGCCATGTGGACCACTGTGTGTGTGTGTGTGTGTGTGTGTGTGTGTGTGTGTGTGCTTGCTTTAATGTATTCATCTAGCCATGTGGACCACTGTGTGTGTGTGTGTGTGTGTGTGTGTGTGTGTGTGCAGGCTAATGTATTCCAGCAACCAAATGCAGTAATATATATGTGTGTATGTGTGTTCCAACAGCCATGTGGCTGGCTGGGCCGTTTAGCATGCGCAACAGGTTCCTTCTGTCCCCAGAGACAGTGATGAACGACCACTTCCCTCACACACACACTCACACACACACACACACACACACACACACGCTCGCGTGGAGTCGGACACAAACTCAAGCAGCTCTAATTAAAATGGTTTTTATCCATCACCATCTACCCAGAGACACATTGTATTTTGTGCGCGTGACTCCGTGTCACCTATAGAAGCGGAGCCTCCTGAACGTGTCTGATGGCCATTTTGCTGAGTGCTGTGAGCTGTGTGCATGTAAACAGCTTCCACGTTACAGCACGTGGGGCAACAGCCATCTGTGACTTGGGCTTTAAGCTGTATAACTGGTACTGAATGCCAGTCCTAAAGTTCCCATCGTTTAAGACTAATGTGCTGATGTTGTCCTGGAGGCGGCCAGGACGCAGAAACTACAGCAAGTCCCAGAACGGAGTCATGGCAGGAGCCTCAGACGCCTCAGCAAGGCTGTTGGAATGTGATTAGAGGCGTCAAGGGACGCGAGCAGTCAGTGGTCTAGGGCCCAGCAGAGGGCGCTGCCTCTCTCTCTCTCTCCCTCACTCCCTTGCTCTCTCTCTCCCTCTCTCCCTCACTCTCTCTCCCTCTCTCCCTCACTCTCTCTCTCTCTCTCCCTCTCTCTCTCTCTCCCTCTCTCTCTCTCCCCTCACTCTCTCTCTCCGTGTGTGTTTTCATAATCTGCTGTGTTGTGGCTGTTCTCAGGGTTGTTTTAACAGCCGTGGTGGAGCAGACACGCTCAGGTCTACTAATAAGCGTTCCTCAGGCTCAACATCTGGACTCATCACGTTTATTTTTATCTACAGCGGCAATCTTGTTCTCCTCTCACCACTTTGATGCCTTTAGAGGACGCGCAAGCAGACGCCGTACGCTACACACTTGCATTTGTCCTGCTTTTGAGAGGTTCAGTTTTGGTGTTTTTCTCCTACCGTTTCAAAAATCGCTCCAAAACACTTAAGAAGCGAATGTGATGACATCACACATACAATGTGTGTCATGTAGGTGTTTTTTGGTATTGGGTCACTGGTATTGGACAAGCAGACACCTGTGAAATCACGGCAGAGGCCTGGAGTGACGGCTCTGTGGGGGAAGCAACACCACCCTGACTCCATCTCTGAGGGGGAAGCAACGCCACCCTGACTCCCTCTCTGTGGGGGAAGCAACGCCACCCTGACTCCCTCTCTGTGGGGGAAGCAACGCCACCCTGACTCCCTCTCTGTGGGGAGGCAACACCACCCTGACTCCCTCTCTGTGGGGGAGGCAACACCACCCTGACTCCCTCTCTGTGGGGAAGCAACACCACCCTGACTCCCTCTCTGTGGGGGAAGCAACACCACCCTGACTCCCTCTCTGTGGGGGAGGCAACACCACCCTGACTCCCTCTCTGTGGGGGAGGCAACACCACCCTGACTCCCTCTCTGTGGGGGAAGCAACACCACCCTGACTCCCTCTCTGTGGGGGAAGCAACACCACCCTGACTCCCTCTCTGTGGGGGAAGCAACACCACCCTGACTCCCTCTCTGTGGGGGAAGCAACACCACCCTGACTCCCTCTCTGTGGGAAACAACACCACCCTGACTCCCTCTCTGTGGGGGAGGCAACACCACCCTGACTCCCTCTCTGTGGGGGAGCAACACCACCCTGACTCCCTCTCTGTGGGGGAGGCAACACCACCCTGACTCCCTCTCTGTGGGGGAGGCAACACCACCCTGACTCCCTCTCTGTGGGCAGACACCCTGACTCCCTCTCTGTGGGCAGACACCCTGACTCCCTCTCTGTGGGGGAGGCAACACCACCCTGACTCCCTCTCTGTGGGGGAGGCAACACCACCCTGACTCCCTCTCTGTGGGGGATCTTCACGTTGAAACAGGTCAAACAAGGTTTCATCAGTGCCAGCACCCCCAGAGCGTGACTACATGTTCAGGCATTAGCATAATGCACTGCATGAGGGCCAAGCTGATAATCGACCCTTTATTAAACGCATGGTTAACAGCCAAGGTGACGACGCACTGGGTCATTCTGCTGCAGTTCAACACCACAAATATTTGACACACGAGCAAAACTTTCAAGTGAATAGACACAGATTAGACAAACACATTATTTGTCCTTAATATATTTTTAGAAACAAACAAAAATATGTTAATTCAATTTATAGTCAAATTATGTCCAAAGTTTTTGTTGTGATACACAGACATGTGCATGATGGACTCCCCTCTCCTCCCCTCCCCTCCCCTCCCTCTCCCTCCTCCCCTCTCTCTCCTCTTCTCTCCTCCCTCTCTCCCCTCTTCTTTCCTCCCATCTCCTCCCTCCCCTCCCCTCCCTCTCTCCCTCCTCTTCTCTCCTCCCTCTCTCCCCTCTTCTTTCCTCCCATCTCCTCTCCTCCCCTCCCTCTCTCCCCTCCCTCTCTCCCCCCATCTCCTCTCCTCCCCTCCCCTCTCATTCCCATTCTCACTGAAGATTCCAGGCAATTATTCCAATTAGTGCCAGTGTGAGGTGATTAAACATATGCAGCCATCAGTGATGGAGGATTTTGCCAGGTGTTCCTCTCCCTATCGCTGCTTCCCTCTCACTCCTTCCCTTTCTAACCATTTGTCTTGAAAAAGAAACAGAATTTGGAGTCAACCTGCCTGTCTCAGGCTCTCAGGAGAGGCAGATGTTCTTCCAATAATTATTTCTTATTCGGAGGCTGAGGGCTGACAGTGTGGGTATGCATCAGTCTAAATTGGCACAGAGCGACCTCTGGCCAAGAGAGGGGGGGCAGAGGGGAGGAGAGGGGGGTAGAACCGAGGAGAGGAGGGTAGAACGGAGGAGAGGGGGGCAGAGAGGAGGAGAGGGGGGCAGAGAGGAGGAGAGACTGACGTCCCAGCACACTAACGAGCAGCCAGACCAGGACCTCCAAAGCTGCAGGCGCTGGCTAGACCAGAGACGGGACTCCTGCACTAGCACCACTGTCCCTAATCTCCCTCTCGCCCCCTAACAAGCACGACTGGAGGAGGAGGAAGAGTGGACCACACCACACGTAGCCTCACATTCCCTCCGCCGCTCACGCACCCAACACGTGTGCCCTCACACCAACGGACATTAGGCCAGAATGCAGCGGACCACGTGGGCGGCCCTAACCAGCATGCACTTTGTTCACCAGTTCACCAACGAGTACAGATCCTCTCACACACACGTCCTCTCCTCCTCCCAGTCATAATGAGGCAGGCAGGAATAAGAAGGTCGCTGACATCAGGCACATGAGGTGCCTTCATGTCACTGTCAGCCACTACAGCTTCCTCTGTCAGTGTGAGCAGGACGGGTCGGGCCGGGCCGGGCCAGCCACCATTACCCTCTGCTCCTTGTCTCCATCTCTATTCATGCTGGGAATAAAAACCCACCCAGCCACTGGTTCTGGTGAGCCCAGCTCGTCCAGTCTGTACTCTGTGCTTGCCTGACTCACGAAGACCACCTGGATGCTCTCGGATCAGAACTCCCTGGGCACTGCTGGGTCAGAACTCACTGGGAACTTTCAGGTCAGAAGCAGAAGGACATTTAAGAGCAGAGCATCGTTGCAGACTGCAGACGGCTGCATTATCACTAAAACACAGAGCAGACGACACAGCACTCTGCTCATTAGGCCAGTTTGGCAGGTGGCGACTTCTGTCATATCCTGACATGTCTTGAAGACACATTCAAGATTTGCCCTCTTTAGATCCTGACATCATTAGTATTAATGATAGAAGATGAGACACCACTCCTGAACCATGATGAGTTTGGCCATCGGAGGGCTGGATTCATTAAATGGCAGTTATTAACAAGCGACAGCATGTCCTCTACTGCAAAGACACTTTAAATTGATTCTGAGTGGATCAAGCAGACATTTAATTTGGAGAAGCAGACTAATTCTGAGAATGTCCTCTTGACAAAATAATTCCCTGCCGCCCCCTGAGGGATTGTACTTCTCTCCATCCGCTAAAAACAATTTAAAAGCCGTTACGATTAAGTGGCTGAAGTGGCGTTTAATTAGTTTAAAGAAGTGGGTGATTGGTAGTTAATTAAGACAGCATTAACAACTGGTGATTCCTCATTAACAGGGGGACATTTTTAACCGGATAAGGCCAAATACAGATGCACTCGATTTGCCATAAATGCAGAGCTGTTGGGAGCCGTGTGTGTGGACCACGCTATGGCAGGGACTCAGAAACCGTGTGAACACCCTCATCCTAGGACAGGCCTGTGTGTGAACGCCGACACTCACACTGGAGGGCAGGCCTGTGTGTGAACGCCGACACTCACACTGGAGGGCAGGCCTGTGTGTGAACGCCGACACTCACACTGGAGGGCAGGCCTGTGTGTGAAACGCCGACACTCACACTGGAGGGCAGGCCTGTGTGTGAACACTGACACTCACACTGGGGCAGGCCTGTGTGTGAACGCCGACACTCACACTGGAGGGCAGGCCTGTGTGTGAACGCCGACACTCACACTGGAGGGCAGGCCTGTGTGTGAACGCCGACACTCACACTGGAGGGCAGGCCTGTGTGTGAACGCCGACACTCACACTGGAGGGCAGGCCTGTGTGTGAACGCCGACACTCACACTGGAGGGCAGGCCTGTGTGTGAACGCCGACACTCACACTGGAGGGCAGGCCTGTGTGTGAACGCCGACACTCACACTGGAGGGCAGGCCTGTGTGTGAACGCCGACACTCACACTGGAGGGCAGGCCTGTGTGTGAACGCCGACACTCACACTGGAGGGCAGGCCTGTGTGTGAACGCCGACACTCACACTGGAGGGCAGGCCTGTGTGTGAACGCCGACACTCACGCTGGAGGGGATGCCTGTGTGTGAACGCCGACACTCACACTGGAGGGCAGGCCTGTGTGTGAACGCCGACACTCACACTGGAGGGCAGGCCTGTGTGTAAACACTGACACTCACACTGGAGGGCGGGCCTGTGTGTGAACGCCGACACTCACACTGGAGGGCAGGCCTGTGTGTAAACACCGACACTCACACTGGAGGGCGGGCCTGTGTGTGAACACTGGAGGGCAGGCCTGTGTGTAAACACTCACACTGGAGGGCAGGCCTGTGTGTGAACGCCGACACTCACACTGGAGGGCAGGCCTGTGTGTGAACGCCGACACTCACACTGGAGGGCAGGCCTGTGTGTAAACACTGACACTCACACTGGAGGGCGGGCCTGTGTAAACTCCGACACTCACACTGGAGGGCAGGCCTGTGTGTGAACGCCGACACTCACACTGGAGGGCAGGCCTGTGTGTAAACACTGACACTCACACTGGAGGGCGGGCCTGTGTGTGAACGCCGACACTCACACTGGAGGGCAGGCCTGTGTGTAAACGCCGACACTCACACTGGAGGGCAGGCCTGTGTGTAAACACTGACACTCACACTGGAGGGCAGGCCTGTGTGTGAACACTGACACTCACACTGGAGGGCAGGCCTGTGTGTGAACGCCGACACTCACACTGGAGGGCAGGCCTGTGTGTAAACACCGACACTCACACTGGAGGGCAGGCCTGTGTGTGAACACTGACACTCACACTGGAGGGCAGGCCTGTGTGTGAACACTGACACTCACACACTTTTAGTTTGAACATTACTACACAATACCTGCACAATGAGCAGCACTAGTCACTAATGCTCAGACACCAGTAGCACTCAGGTGGGTGAGGGGGGGTCAACAGAGTTACTCTACACGCAGTCACACGCCATCGTAGGGTGGAAACGTTTCCCATTCTGAAGGAGGAGACGGCGGTTCTGGTCTGAAGTGGCCCGGCACCTCGATAAGCAGCAGTGGATATAAATGTGGGCCGAACAGCACCAGGATGTTCCGCCGGTGCGGCCGGGCCAGGAATGGATGGGCACCATCACATGTGAGCAAAAGCAATCGAGCTGTAGATTAGAGCCATATGTCCTCAAAGAGCCGGGTCAACTCCACACACACACACTCGCCTGCACACGCCTCTCCGCTGACACGCCGGAATGAATGAGTGCAATTTCAGCAAGAGACACACTCACATGCCCGTGCGCACACTCACACACACACACACACACACACACGCTCGTACGCACGCTCACACACACACACACCCGTGCGCACACTCACACACACGCTCGTGCGCACACTCACACACACACACACGCGCTCGTACGCACGCTCACACACACACACCCGTGCGCACGCTCACACACACACACACACATATACACCCGTGCGCACACTCACACACACACACACACGTGCGCATGCTCACACACACACACAGAGAAGAGTGTGATGTAGAGAGTGTTAATTCAAGTAACACCTTAATTTTCAAATGTAAATCATCTACCAAAGTATGTGTGATTACAGATGCTGGGAAAATACCTCGTTTAAAATGATGTAAATATGGTAGAAAACTAACAGGGCCTAAATGAATACTTCAGACCTACTGCTTCAAACTAAATACTCGCACGAGGATATGTATTTCATACAGACTACAAAGCACTAGTGGAAGTGTCTGTGGATAAGGGCGACTGCAGAATGTAAGTGTCAATAAGGCGTCTAGCACAAATACGATCACAGTTATACAAGCCAGTTTATCAAATTTAAATAACGCATTTATGAAGAGACTGCGCCTCTTACGCGGCAGAAACGCTGGTGAGACCTGCAGACCGTTTCTGACCAAGACTCCTTGTACTTCGATCGAACAATCCCAGCCAGCCGGGTTACTCCGTACGGTAACGGGGCCGATGTGCATCTGTCCTGCTTATGCAATGCTGTTCCAGAGCATGTCAGTCTTCTGCTATGAGGGACTAATAAGGGCCATGCTGGAAGACCAAGCACGCGCAGCAGTGACAGACCTGCGCTCGCGGGAAATGTCCGAGTGTTCCTAATGACCTCAGGAACTCGCGCTGTTGGGTTAGAATGACACGGAGCATCACGGCTGACTCAACATTTAACTGCACACTGTGTACATTTGTATACACCTATACATACTTTAGATAACAACTGTGTTTTTTTTTACCATAAATAATGTGAAAACAATCAAACCTGCTTAGAAACCCTTTCACTGTTTGGTCTTTAAGAAAGCCAGATACCTAATTAGATTATTTCAAATTAGAACTGGGTTGTATTATCTCATCGTAGCCCTCGACAGAATATCTTAGCTATTATTAGAATCATAAAGTGGTGCATAATAAAAACATTATCAAGGTACAAACAAATGAGGCCTAATCTCTAAAGCTACAGAGCGCAAACGTCGATAGGACGTGTGCCTAGGGGGAAGATCAGCTTGATTACTGCGAAGGACAGTTGCCTCTCCACAAGAGAGAATTCGCTTAAGCGCACATCAGAGGCTTCGCAGACGGACCGGTGTCGCCATCCATTCACATTCCAGCCTCTAATCTTTAGAACCCCTTCATTTAGGATTAAAGGACCTTGCTATTTGCCTGCAAATGAAAATGGCTTTGAAAAATCACAATCTGGGCCTAATCATGAATAGTGTGACCTTTCGGTCCAGTGTGTTATTGGTGGAGAAAGATTCTGATTCAGTGAATCTATTTATGGCAACTATTAGAGCTATTCGTAGCTTCATAGCTCTTTAGCTGAACGTTGAGGAAAAGTTAAAAAGCAGAATTGAAAAACGCATGCAACGATGAACTAGAGCTCCATCTAGTGGGAAAAGATGACTATAACGCAAATATAACCCAAAGGTTACTGTGTCCTATGAGCAAAAAAATATTACAGCCTCTATGGTGGACCAATAATGAAACTTTGGACTTAGCTGAATACATTTCTTGTATACTACACTCTGGTTCATCTGGTTATATGTTTTCCAACGTTAGTGTGATTCCAAGTCTACGCACCACTTCTCTGTGCCCATCTACACACTCTGCATGTCAAACGTGCACCGCAAAAGCATCTGTAAGCGCGTTTATATTCCCAACTTATCCTCAATGTCATCATGTAAAGAGGGTCAACTGAGAGTTTAAATTACCCGCATTCCCATTACCTGCAGGCCATTCGAGGAGAAGCGTTTGGCGGCTTAGAGGAGCGGTGTCCTTCATGCAGAGCCGAGCGTGAGGGGCTCGCCTGTTAACTCACTGTGCTCCAACGGGGCCCGACCGCGCGGCGTAATCACACGGTGGGTGACGCGGAGAGTCGCGTGCTTCTCCGGGGGTAGCGCAGGGAAGGCGTCCCACCCGCGCTCGAGGCTGCACGGTCTGCTTCAGGTTCATGGCGCTCCGAGAGCGTGCGTGCCGCACGCGAGTAGGTGTGCAGTTCGGTTTTGGACCGTAACACATGCTGGCTTTACCAGCTGAGACATTAAGCCGAGGACACTTAGGAATTCTGTACTTCATATGCCTATCGAAGAAAACGTTGATTAGCTGTACTCCGCCTAAAGTAAACACATAAATGTCGGAAATTTTGCCAATACTAATTATTCCACACAATGTAACTGAAATGTTTTACTTTCTTGCTTCAGTCTAGTCTAGTTTTGCACAAGACTGCAAAAGAGAAATAACGCTTATGTCAGTGGGAACATCAGCCAACCTCCGGAAGGAATAAATCAGTGCGCATGTCCTCCACAAAAAACTTTAATAAGTTCATTCAAACTCACATTACCAATGACACTTGGTTTTCTTGCTTGATTATATGATCATCCTAAAATAAGTTTCCAAAAAAGAAAAGAAAGTACATGAAGACGTGAAAATCCAAGGCAGCTCCATTACACCTGAGCGCGAGGAGCAGCTCGAGAAAGTTACTCTTCCGAGCTAGCCAATCCGAAGCCACAGCGAACCACCAGCGCAATCAGCACTGTGACAAACCCCGCCCCCCGTCAACACAGCGTTATCATCAGACTACAGAACTCTAACCCCTCACATTTACATTTTTAATGAACACATGCCTGGCTCACTGAAGAACACACCCCTACACCCAAAGGAATCATGACTAAAATGATTGTGCCAATTACATACTGTACCACACTCTGCAGTGGACTGTAGCACAGGTTTATTGACTGCATTAACGATTGTATTGTTTAATAGGACCTTGGATCAGGCTCACCTGTCTATGCTGCTTTTAGTGTCAAAGAAGTAAACCGATACACTGTTACACAGAGGTGTCAGATGGACGTTAAAATGCCCTCTACATCCTCTTACACACGTGACCTGACCACACGTGGTTCCCAGGGTCCTACGGAAACATCCCCAGTTGAGACTCAGTCCAACACATGCTTGACTGGATTCAAATTCAGGAACATGAGACTCCAACGGTCACCAGGGTTCTGGTAATCACACACACTTCGATGAGCTATTTACTTCTGCTTATGTAGTTATTTTGATTCTTTTTCTCTCCTTAACAGGGATGTTTGTTTTACTCTGATTATTCATTATTGTATCTTCTATTGCTTTGTATTTTGCACAATTTCAAAAAACAATAAACTGTTAAAAAATAAAAATCAGAACTGTAGATGTCCTTTTGACTTCTGTGACCCAGTTCTTGTGACGGGCAGTGCAGTGTGGAACAGAACCTGTCAGCCCAACCCTGTCAGCTAAAGTCCACAGACTAAAGACAGCGAGTTACCCTTAGTCACTGTGGCCATGTTCATATGGGAGAAGTACTCCTCAGGCAAGTTTCCCACCAGGAACCCTAGAATCCAGAACACACACACACACACACACACACACACACAAACACACACACACAAACATGAGAACCTAACATCAACATACAGTTGAGTTTTGGTGTTATTAATATTTATTAACACTATTATGTAG
Organism: Brachyhypopomus occidentalis; assembly: GCA_020368025.1. Classification (NCBI taxonomy): domain Eukaryota; kingdom Metazoa; phylum Chordata; class Actinopteri; order Gymnotiformes; family Hypopomidae; genus Brachyhypopomus; species Brachyhypopomus occidentalis. Next base: position 1,366,660 of record JAGXOD010000082.1, on the reverse strand, counting down.
CTGGCGAGATGATGTCATCATTGTGCCACTGGGGAAGACTGAGCTCACCCACGACCTCACCCACAACCTCAGCTATGACCTCACCCACGACCTCAGCTATGACCTCACCCACGACCTCAGCTATGACCTCACCCACCACCTCACCCACAACCTCACCTATGAACATGGCAGCACCAGCACGGATCTCAGCCCAGCTGCTCTTGAAGAACTGGACGACTGTGACGTGGTAGAAATTGAGCATGCCAGGGAAGTCCTGGATCTTTGGAGACAAAACATCGTTTAAACAACCGAGTCGGCCACGATTAATAACTAATTCATGATAACTAATTAATAGCAACTAGTTCAGCTAATAACTAATTAGGCTTCTTTTCTTTCAGTAACAAACAAGATCATGCCATGACACGTTTGTTAGAAGAACTTTTCAACTCACACTCGTCAGTGTGACAGGGTAACCGAGCTAGGCGCCATGGCAACTCGCTCACACTCGTCAGTGTGACAGGGTAACCGAGCTAGGCGCCATGGCAACTCGCTCACACTCGTCAGTGTGACAGGGTAACCGAGCTAGGCGCCATGGCAACTCACTATGTATTTGATGAGGTCGTTGATGAACTCGCCGTAGTGCAGACTCTTGTCCTCATGCAGGTGGGTCTGAAACATGGCAGTGATCTGCTCCGAACCCACGACTGGAGCACACACACGCATGGTATACTTACACGCCTGAAACACACACACACACACACACACACACGAGGGTCCTCGTGAATTTGGGATTAGATGCAGTGCACAGAACTGGATCTGAAAGTAGAGGGTGACTCATGACAGCCACTGACCTTGACGACCTGTGTGCTGGGATCGTTGAGGTGCAGTAGCAGACTGACCAGCACGTTGTGGATCTGGTCTTTAAAGACGGCCTCCCCCGACCCGAACCTGGACAGGTTCCCCAGGAGCAAGATGGATGCACAGCGTATTTCATCGTTCTCCTGCGCAACAGCCCAGGCAGGAAGAACTCAAGCCAACACACATCCACATTTGCCTCAAACTCCAAAAACATGGTAAAAAAGTAGCGAAAAGCTAAAAGATCAATGTGATAAGGTAGCCATGTTTTATCAGTTTTCATTAATTAGAAATGCATTTTGCTCATTTAAATAACCATGCCAGCAAACTTCAATTCCAAACGTCTTGTGTACAGAAAAGGCAAAAGGAAAAGGCCCCTGTGGCCCGAATCTTCAAGAAGGATGAAGACCAGAGCTGTGGGAGATGCCTTCACCATCTAGATCACAGGATCTAGGATGTTCTAGCCCCACTGCTTACAACTGCTGTACACGACAGTGGCTCTGCCCTTTGGAATATCCTCACTTGCCAGAAGAACCTCCTTTAAACGTCACTAAAGGCTTCAAAGGAGATTGCTCAGAAGTGCGTTGGCCATCTCCTCGTGACTGGAGAGGCCCTACATCAGGACCTGCTCACATCTACTCAAACATCTGTACCACACCAAGATCCCAGTGAAACGGTACGAGTTTTCCTCACTCACGTTCTCCAAGAAGGGTTTGATTTTCATGAAGATGTAGACGACCAGCAGGTGCATGTTCTGCTGGTCCAGGTAGAGGAGCACCTTGGACAGGCCTGACATGGCCTCCAGAGTAATGAGCTTGCCTGGATCATCCTTCTCCTCCATGCCTGAGCTCATGGCCGCCAGCAGCTCTTTAGCATACTTGTTCACCTAGACGTGAAGAACGCAAGACACACCATCTCACACCAGACGCAAGAACTCTCAACACACTGATCCATTTCAACGGAAACACAATATTGAAACACAGTGTGTGATTTTGTACATATTCAAACATGTCTAGTCATTTGTATTCCATTTATCTAAAAGTAGATTAACATACAAAATAAGGCAATGTTGAATGGCCATGAACTCCACCACCTCATCAGACAGAACATCCAGTACCTTCTCCGGTGAGCCAACAGCAACGTTCCCCAGGCCTCTGATGGCCAACATGCGGACAGTAGAGCAAGGGTCCGAAATCCTCTCCATCATACTGTGCATTAAAATGTCAGTCATCATCAACTCTGTAACCACATGGTGATTCAGCAGCTGGGGGAGAGGGAGAGGGAGAGAGGGAGAGAGACAAAGACACAGACTGAGAGAGAAACATAATTTATCCTGCTTCAGACCTGAGAAAGTTGCCTTAGTATCATGACCCCACACAGCAATGTCGCCGTGACAACTCTGCAGCACCCATATGGGGGGGGGGGGGGCGGGGAGCGTTCACACATGCAGTAGCCAGCGATGTGACCTGTAGCCAGCGATGTAACCTGTTCACACAAGCGACAAGTCGCATTTAGTAGAAATGCCAGAGTTTCACAGCAGCTGAGGGAAGAGGTGTGTGAGCCGCTTTGCACTGGACGGCCCTGCAGACTCTCCGGAGCCCCAGATTCCAGGATGATAATAAGGCTCGTGTGACGCATGTGCTGTGGCTTGATACTAAATTTGGTGCTAAGAAGTTTCCAGACTGAATAACCTTTTGTTATTCTTTTTTTTGGGCTTTTTCCATTCAAACTCTTCAAAAGGAACAGCTAAAGTGACTCAGGGAGACGCTTAATTAAATGATCACACATAACTACACAATCGGTTCAACAATCCCACTACTGGACAATAATATAATAGGTGTAAATTGTGACCAGATTGGTCCAGGTTACCCAAGCTGTTTACACTCTCCTGAAAAGAGATATTGGGATATAAGGACTTTTTTAAAATTACCAACAGTCTCAATTAATCCAACAACAATGAATTCTCCTACTCTGGATTAAACCGTGACAGAAGATTCAGACTGGCAGAATGCCCAACATGTGAGAGCAAAACACAGCAAAATCCACCATGTCAACTGCAGTTATTTGATATCCTGTCTGAAACGTGCTGTTTGACCAGATCAGAGTCGCTCGCCTGCAAACTGTGGCCATTTTAAGCCAAGAGCTGTAATGAAGCATTTGTGCTGTACCTCTGAGAAGAACGCGGTCACTGTTATTCTCTGGCACTCATAGATGTTGTTGAGTGAGGGACACAGACTCTCCAGTATAGCTGGAAGACGAGGACCTGCATGCTTAGCCATCGCTCTGACACACACACACACACACACACACACACACACACACACACACACACACTTCATTCTAGCCATGCAACACCAAACCTGAACATTCTAATTTAGCAATGTAATGTGTACTTCAAAACTGCAAGCACTTTTAAAAGACTCCAAGACGTTGCGACGTTTTAAACGGCAGCTAGACCAGGCGTCAGAGGGCCGTGCGTGAGCAGACGGCCGGCGCGTACCTGGAGAGCGTGCTGACCCCCGCCGTGTGCTGCTGCGGCGCCTTCATCTTCTCCCACGCGTCTTCCTCGTCCAGCACCTTCAGTACGGCGTCCAGGTGAGCTCGAGCCAGGAGGATGCGCAGGGCTTCGACCGCCACACTGGGGAAGAAAAGCCACGAGAACCCCCCACACCAGAGCCAGACAGCGCCTTTAACAGACATCACGCGCTGGAAGCCAACAAAACATGATAAAAGACTGGAGCAACATTTCCATTACAAAACCTCTCCAGAGAGAGACAGAGAAGCTCACACAGAGAAGTGTGTGTGTGTGTGTGTGTGCGCGCTTGGTGAAGGCCTGTAAAAATATTCAGCAAGAGTAAAGAAAAATCAATGGAAATCAACATCTTAACGGGTCTTTGATGCGACTCACCCACAGACGTCGAAGTCGGCGGCGACGGTTTTAGCGGCAGCTCTGCGCTCGTTGCCGGTGCCGTGGCTGTTGATGTCTTTGGGTAGCTGCACGGCCACGCTGGAGGCCACACGCACGAGGAGGGCGCTGAAGAGGCGCGGGAAGAGCGTCACCACCGCCTCCGCCGCCTGCCCGTTCAGCATCATCTCACGCAGGGCACACGTCATCTACAGCACACGTGGGACGTGCGTCATCTACAGCACACGCGGGACGCGTCCTCTACAGCACACGCGGGGCGCGCGTCCTCTACAGCACACGCGGGACACGCGTCCTCTACAGCACACGCGGGACGCGCGTCATCTACAGCACACGCGGGGCGCGCGTCAGCTACAGCACACGCGGGGCGCGCGTCATCTACAGCACACGCGGGGCGCGCGTCATCTACAGCACACACAGCCACACGTCATGTACTGCATGTGCAGGACCAGCGCTCTAATAGCGTTCTGGAGCTCTCTGGTGGTTGTACACTGCGTGATTTCTGATAGGAAGCTCAGGCGGAGCAGAACAGCGCCTCACCACTAGAGGCTGGCTGGTAGCCACCCGGGCCAGGCCGGGCCTCAGAAGGGACTCTCTCTTATCCTCAAATGGCACCATGACATTCAGCTTCTCCACGATCATCTCCATGATCTGACGAGCAACAGCACTGTCTGCCCCCAAAGCCGTCCACATCTCACAGGTCCAGCTGAGGGTACACGCACACGCACACACACACACACACACACATGAATCTTACAGAATGAGTACAGGCTTAGATGGTCTGTGGTCATTAGGTGTGCTACCTGTCCAAAGGCAGGGGGTGAGACAGGAGGGCACTGGTGACCGTCTGCAGGTGCTGGGAGGCCAGGATCAGCATGGACTGGGCCACCGCCACCTTAACCTGCTCGTCACTGATAACCTGCAGACGCACGTGCAACGCCTCCAACATCTCCGGCACCTGCCAAGCACACGCACACAGGCACACGCGCACAGGCAGCCAAACACACGCACACAGGCACACGTGCACAAGCACACGCAGCCAAGCACACGCGCACAGGCACACACGCACAAGCACACGCAGCCAAGCACACGCACACAAGCACACGCACACAAGCACACGCACACAAGCACACGCACACAAGCACACGCACACAAGCACACGCACACGCACACAAGCACACGCAGCCAGGCACAAGCACACGCAGCCAGGCACAAGCACACGCGCACAAGCACACGCGCACACAGCCAGGCACAAGCACACGCGCACAAGCACACGCAGCCAAGCACACAGGTACACGCACACACACACGCACACACACACACACGCACACACACACATACACGCACGCATCAGCACGGGAACAGGTGACCCACGACTGTTCACAAACTCCACTCCACAGAGCAGCATGCAGGGTCCAGTACCAGGTCCTGCAGCCCGGCGCCTCGGTTCCGGAGCAGCGTGTTGAGGATGACGCTGGACCCTCTGGAGCAGTTAGACTGGGAGTCCACCAGCCCTTCAAACAGCAGGAAGATGAGGGTGTGGAGCTGCGGCTGGGGCAAACGCTTACTGATGATCTGCCCCCAGACAGACACACAGACACACACACACAGACAGACAGACACACAGACAGACACACACAGACAGACACACACAGACAGACACACACAGACAGAGAGAGATGGAGAGACACACAGAGACAGAGAGAGATGGAGAGACACACACTGGTATCACAAGCATGCTCATTAAACCACATGAAGTGACAGCCAATCCAACATCATTACATCAATATCATCCAATGTCATTATCCGCACTTTAATTAGCCTAATGCAGGGTTATCATGGTCTGAGGCTCCGTCAAATTAAAACCTATATTTTTCTCTGCAGCTTTCATTTGTAACAGCTGATTAAGGCTAATGCCCAGTTAGCATTACAACCCGCACTTTTATGAGGCCCACACCACCAATAGCTCATTAGGGTTAATGTCCAGCTACCGTTGTATCAGGCAGCTGTGTTGTTTTGGGCCAATAAGATACAGCCAAACAAAACCTCACAGTCGCCTCAGACCACAGCGATTTGTCAAAGTAACTGTCGTGTCACTTTACACGGACATGAATACCCTTATGAAGTCTCGTCTTACATTAAATGTGTTATGTTTTACAATATTGAGTAATAGATAGAAATAGCGGTGGTAACTATCCTGAGGCCAGAATAGCTTGCAGGTGTTACTCTACACAATCTGCAGACCACACTGCATTTAAGCTGTATGGATTTCCTACGCAGTTCGTATTACTGCATTAACGGCGGATGGCGGCGCTGTGTGTGTGTGTGTGTGTGTGTTTACCTTGAAACTCCACAGCAGGACTAAAGAAGTAAAGTGTGCACTTAAAATCTCCCAGACAGACTTGAGGTAAGCGGAAAATCAAACACACGTGACTCCTGGTCGCAGCACATTTGTACCTTAGTGAGTTCAGAGCAGGTTTTGTAGAGGACAGACGGGTCCGGATCGTCCAGTGTCACACGCATTGATAAAAGAGTCTCGACTGAGTCGTCTCTGTAGTCCAGCGAGAAGCCTGAAGAGCACAGTACAGACACACACACACACACAGTACAGACACACACACAGACAGACACACACACAGACAGACAGTACAGACACACACAGACGTGTGTGCACCAGGAACGCTAACACCAAACTTAACAAAAGGCACAAAGCAACCACATTCGATCCAATCCAAACGTCCTCCTCAGAGTAGTTAAGCTCTGTAGTGAACCTGGGTGAAAACTCTATATGAAGCGTTCCTTTTAACCACTGGCATCAAGCCAAACACCCCCCCACACACACACACACACACACACACACTGTCTACAGCAGGTGAAATGGAGGGAAGCAGATTACCTTCGTAGCGCAGCTGAATGTGTAAGAGTGTGTAGATACAGTCCACGGCGGCGGTGCGCACCGCAGGGCTGGGGTCCGTACAGCGAGGGGCCAGACGCCCCAGTAGGGCCCCCAGGTTGTGGAACGTCACCAAGTTCTGGACAGTAATACACAGGTTGCTTGGGATTTGAGCTTGATGCACCGCTGTGTTATACCATATGAAATGACATCAGCACGCGAGGAGAGGGGGCACCTCACCACGGGGCAACGCGAGCGCTCAAGGTCTCGCACACAACCACCCAACCGGGACGCAAGAGCGGCTGACCTCGCGGTGTGGCTGTGGCTCCGTGCGGGACGTTGCCGCCGGAGACGCTCACCTTGACGCTGAGGCTGCTGAGGTAGAAGTGCAGGAGGTCGGCTGTGCTCCTCATCGCCCTCTCGCGCTCCTGGGCCTGTCTGGAGCTCAGCCAGCCCTCCATGTGCTGGGGAACCAAAGCAGAGCTCGATGAGGGGGCAACACGCCGGGGGGGGCAACTCGCCTGGGGTACACACTGGGGCTACACGCCAGGGGCAATACGCCAGGGGCAATATGCTGGGGCTACACGGCTTCCAGCTTACCTTGAAGACGGTGTGAAGGCCGTCAGGACTCAAGTCTCTGGCCAACACACTCTGCAGGAGCTCGTGAAGAGCCCAGAACGTATCTGTGTAAAGGACCTGGGAGAGAGCAGGGGCAACACACACAGACCAGGGGTCCTTATACAGGACCTGGGAGAGAGCAGAGGCAACACACACAGACCACTAGGGGTCCTTACAAACACACATGGCCATTTAACCCAGTGTCACCGACGTGCACGATGCTTCTTTCTGAGATGGCAAATGGCTGAGATGGACAAAAGTCATTTCTTCAAAAGTAATCAGCCTCACCTGTAGTTTTTCTTTCAACAGTAGTGATGCACAAGTGCTCTGAATGATGCAAATCCCTGAAAACAGGTTTAAATCCCTGAGTGTGTGTATAAGATTGACCTGTTATGTTTGTCTCTCACCTCTCTTTGTGAAGGGTCCAGTGTGTCATCATCTTTAGCTTTTTCCGCCATTTCTAACATGGGAAGTGCGTACACGCCGTTTATACACGTTCTCAACATGTCCAGCTGTTCATTTTCAGTCAGAGGTGGATCCAGATTGCTGGAAATCTCAGGTCAAGATCTTAGACTACGGCATGTCCATAGAGATCATACATGTACAGTTTATTCTATTTACAAACTGAATATTTTTCAAACTTATATTTTTATATAAACTGGTTCTTATTTAAGAGCAAGAGAGTGTGAGGGTGGTTAGAGGAATGAGTCTGCACGTCAAGCCTCAAACGCAGGTCTGTGGTGCTGGTGTGTGGTGGCTGGTGTGTGGTGGCTGGTGTGTGGTGGCTGGTGTGTGGTGGCAGGTCTGTGGTGTAGTGCTTCGCTGTGTGAGGATACACGAGGTTGGCACACGTGGTCATGACGAGGTGACGTACAGGCGTCCGTAAGGCGTCTGCAGGCTCCGCCCTCATGAAGTCCTACCCCAGGGGGAAACACGCAAGATACGATTAAACCCCATAAACATGAGGCAATACTGGGTATCATCCTGCTCAGTGGACCATGGAGCAAAGAAAATAACTTCAGAAGAAATCCTGCAACTGTCATGCAAAGACCCAACAGGTATGGCTGTGTAAGCAGGATTCATGTACACAAACGACTGTTTTCACACAGATGAGGCCACATACCATCATTACGCCCATGAGCTCCTGTTTACGGGTGAACATGTAGCCCTGTTTGCGAACACAGCTGCTGATGGCCTTGGCGATGAGGCCGACACTTTGAATTAGACTCAGCTTCATGGTCAGATCCTGCAGAGAAGAGGGAGAACGCATGCAAACACGCGCACCAAGGCGTGGTCCGTCAACAAACCAGTCCCCACCTCGCCCTCTACGCAATCACCCAACGATGGCTCAGTATTAGCAGCCAGGTCAAAGGGCACAGGTGCTTCTCATTCAGCAGTTACGTCCTGTTTCAACTTATGGCACTTAAACCAAGTTAAACTAAAGGTAGATATTATGCTCACAACTCAGCACTACCATAAATTGATCCAGTACGCCCAGTGGGCGATGGTGCCCTGGTCAAAGCATTTCCCAGTATGTCCCAGTAAGCAAAGAGGCCCCGGTCACAACAATTCCCAACATTTCCCAGGAAGCCCAGTGGGGAAAAGACGCCCGGGTCACAGTATTTCCCAGTGTCCATGCTGCGTGCGCACGGCACACCTCAGGATGCAGATAACTGTAGCTACAAGCTGGAAAGCAAATCCCAAGATGCCACTGTAAAACTGCGTTTAAGCAGGCGGTCTAAGAAGAGCCAATCAGGTTTGACAGATGAAACCGTCTGGAATTAACCCAGGTCAGAAAGACGTCCACAGAGCGAACACTGATGATTTTAGTCAGAAGAAACATTCTTGGGTTAGTAGTAGATATTCAATCTTGAAACTTTCTGAAATTCTCAAAAAACCAAAGAACCACTTTGTCCCACCTTAAACAGGCTACTGCTAAGATAATCTGATCTCCAGGTGTATTCAGTGTGTGAGCAGTCGGAAATAAACGTCTCAAGGACTTGGATCGCAGCGTTGACACTTGGGACCAGGTTCTTCCGCTTCTTTCTTTGATTTTTGTCTCTTTTTGAGAAGTTCAGAAGGTCATGTTCCTTATCATTTAATTGGAGGCCTTGCGAGGGTGACAGCAGGGTTTAGTTTAAGGTGCACAGTGAAGAGTGAGAGAGACTCAACGCGGTACCTTCGTCTCTACTTTAATTCCCAGAACCTGTGTAACATAAAAGCAACGTAACGAGTTTAATTTAATAAACATTTAACAAATATAAAAACAGACTTCAGACTTCTATTGGGCTAATTATAATTCAGAATTCTTTCATATTATGATTCATATAGCAATCTTAAAATGAACAAATCTTCCTTCTTAATTAAGGTCATCCTAGACTACCTGTTTCACTGGGGTTTAATCTAAACACATGCAAATCAACCACTGCTGCTTATCCATTAGCAAACCATCCGTAGTGCGGCTAGATCAGGGAACACACAACTGAAATGATAATAAGGTGTTACTGGCTGTCAGGAATCAGAACTTTCTAACTTTCCATCTAAAACTTTCAGTTTCACGACTGAAAACACCCACCTCCACTATAAGGGCAATTATTATAAAGTTTCAGACCAGTGGAGGGGACGCACCTGCCTGGAAGTGCATTTGTCCCCTACAACACTGTAAGGAGGAGGTCTGACTAACTGCGTAAAACTGCAAGAGTTGCATTCTGGGATCATTTTATACCAAAATCTGGTATCCAAGTCTTCAAAACAACAACCAGAGGCCTTCTCCACGCTGGAGAGCCAGAGGCCTTCTCCACGCTGGAGAGCCAGAGGCCTTCTCCACGCTGGAGAGCCAGAGGCCTTCTCCACGCTGGAGAGCCAGAGGCCTTCTCCATGATGGAGAGCCAGAGGCCTTCTCCATGATGGAAAACAATTTGGAGGGTGTGTAATTAGAAAGCTTCTGTAGTAATCAAACATATGTATCCAAGTTCACTGAAATCCATTAAATTTGACTGGAACTAGTTATATGGTCAGACAAGATAAAACAGGTTTTCAAGAACCAATAATATAGATGGGTTTAGCATAAGAAGAGCCAGGTCATGGAGATGGAACCTTCCCGAATGACAGGGGTCTGAATCAAACTCCCAGATCACTACACCACCACAGGCCAAAACCTCCATGTCCTTCTGCAGTGGCTTTAGTCCCCTACCCGGCACCGCTGTAGTCCCGTACCCGGCACCGCTGTAGTCCCCTACCCGGCACCGCTGTAGTCCCGTACCCGGCACCGCTGTAGTCCCCTACCCGGCACCGCTGTAGTCCCCTACCCGGCACCGCTGTAGTCCCCCTATACCCGGCACCGCTGTAGTCCCATACCCGGCACCGCTGTAGTCCCATACCCGGCACCGCTGTAGTCCCACCCAGCACCACTGTAGTCCCCCTACCCAGCACCACTGTAGTCCCATACCCGGCACCGCTGTAGTCCCATCTACCCGGCACCGCTGTAGTCCCATGTACCCCCCTACCCAGCACCACTGTAGTACCCAGCACCACTGTAGTCCCATACCCAGCACCACTGTAGTCATCTACCCAGCACCACTGTAGTCCCATACCCAGCACCACTGTAGTCCCATACCCAGCACCACTGTAGTCCCCTACCCAGCACCACTGTAGTCCCATACCCAGCACCACTGTAGTCCCATACCCAGCACCACTGTAGTCCCATACCCGGCACCACTGTAGTCATCTACCCGGCACCACTGTAGTCATCTACCCGGCACCACTGTAGTCCCCTACCCGGCACCACTGTAGTCCCCTACCCGGCACCACTGTAGTCCCATACCCGGCACCACTGTAGTCCCATACCCGGCACCACTGTAGTCATCTACCCGGCACCACTGTAGTCCCCTACCCGGCACCACTGTAGTCATCTACCCGGCACCACTGTAGTCCCCTACCCGGCACCACTGTAGTCCCCTACCCGGCACCACTGTAGTCCCCTACCCGGCACCACTGTAGTCCCCTACCCAGCACCACTGTAGTCCCCTACCCAGCACCACTGTAGTCCCATACCCAGCACCACTGTAGTCCCATACCCAGCACCACTGTAGTCCCATACCCAGCACCACTGTAGTCCCATACCCAGCACCACTGTAGTCCCATACCCAGCACCACTGTAGTCCCCTACCCAGCACCACTGTAGTCCCCTACCCAGCACCACTGTAGTCCCATACCCAGCACCACTGTAGTCCCCTACCCAGCACCACTGTAGTCCCCTACCCAGCACCACTGTAGTCCCCTACCCAGCACCACTGTAGTCCCCTACCCAGCACCACTGTAGTCCCATACCCAGCACCACTGTAGTCATCTACCCAGCACCACTGTAGTCCCCTACCCAGCACCACTGTAGTCCCCTACCCAGCACCACTGTAGTCCCCTACCCAGCACCACTGTAGTCCCATACCCAGCACCACTGTAGTCCCCTACCCAGCACCACTGTAGTCCCATACCCAGCACCACTGTAGTCATCTACCCAGCACCACTGTAGTCCCCTACCCAGCACCACTGTAGTCCCCTACCCAGCACCACTGTAGTCCCCTACCCAGCACCACTGTAGTCCCATACCCAGCACCACTGTAGTCCCATACCCAGCACCACTGTAGTCCCATACCCAGCACCACTGTAGTCCCATACCCAGCACCACTGTAGTCATCTACCCAGCACCACTGTAGTCCCATACCCAGCACCACTGTAGTCCCATACCCAGCACCACTGTAGTCCCCTACCCAGCACCACTGTAGTCCCCTACCCAGCACCACTGTAGTCCCCTACCCAGCACCACTGTAGTCCCCTACCCAGCACAGAGTCCCTAAGAATGATAAAACAACAATAATAAACAAAACAATAAATGTAGGGAAGACAAAAAGCGTGACATGTTTTTAAGATGTTTGTCTCTAAGGATTTTTTCCTTTGAATAAATTTCCCCTTTTTGAAAGGTTATTTTCAGTCTAAGCTGATAAATAACAGACATTTTTCTTAGCTTTTCTGTGTGGTTTTCACTGAAGGTGCCGAATCACACCGTCATGCAGTGAACAAAATAAAGAAACGTCTTTGACTTCATAAGGAAACTTCTAAAGGCATAAGGATGTGTTTTTATTGGGGGGGGAGTAGCTGACAGACATTAACAACACTAAATAACAGTAAAAATAATTTAATTTGTCACTGGAATGAATCACAATACCTAGTCTAAACCTCAGACCACAATTTATGAGAGAGATGCTCTACTGCCATTCTCAGCTCTTCAGAACAGGGCGAACTTTGCAGGATTTCTGATCAGGTCTTCAGAGGGTTCTGGATCAGGATCCGACGGACATGAGGTCACGCAGGAGGGGAGGGAGCCAAGCACAGATACTCCTGCCGCAGACACGCGGCTCCACCATGGGGGGTTACACCCCATTTAGGAAAGTATTATGACTCTCTGGTTATAACTGCAAAGGGGTGGTTAGACCACCATACCCCGCCCATGAAAACACACACACTTTTACACTAAAAACTATTTTTCACTATCCATAAAATCTGCCCTTTTGGCACCAAATGGGGGTTGTTAACTGAACAAAATGTCTAGAGGTGTCGGCCATCGCTCTCCTGACACTTCTAACGCCTATATTGGTCCTGCAGGCGGCTCTAGTGCGAGTGCCTATGTTCACTACTCCAGACAGACAAGCACCCCGTTCCATAGGAGAACTCACAGACTCGCAGTGAAACCAAACCAAGCCAGAGGCGCTGAGCCCACCCAGGCCCGTTCCCAGCCGGGCCCAGCAGACCCGGTCCAGCCCAGAGCTACCTGCTGCTCTCACCTTGGTGTTGAAGTGCTTGCTGATGCTACGGAGGATGTCGGAGTCGAGGCGTGCGAGCAGCTGCCCGTCGGGGGCGTGCAGTGCCACGTGGCCGTAGCACAGGATCAGGGTGCTCTTCATCTTCTCCACGTCCACGTCGTTCTTATCCTGCGTAGCGACACATACGTTCAACAGCACCACTACAGCAGTTAACCGCACGCAGCACAATAAAAATAACACATCAAAATGATGCAACGTAAAAACTCTTCTGACAATAAACGCTCGGCTCGTCCACATTTTTCACACTTCGGTGTGCGGCCGCAAACTTTTCACGGGTCTTCCTGGAACGTTTTAATATGCTTAGTTTCCCCTCAGCAGGGAGGCGGGACCTACTTTGAGGAGACTGAAGATCCCAGAGGCCTTCTTGAATGCATCGGATTTCCCAAACTCCTCCAGCTTGGCCAGAGTGTCATCCAGATGAGTCCTGGCGCACAGCCCAACACCCATAGCTACTCCCTGTGAAACCAATCACTCTCAATTATTCCCATTATTACTTATTAGTGGCTTTTAAAATGGATGCTTAACCCTGCAATTTCCAAATGGGGGGGGGGGGATCAGTGTATTCATCAGCGTGTGCCAGTGTGCAAGTGGAAACAGTCAGCTCCGAAACCTCTAACCAAATGTCGTGGTGATAAAGTGGCAGTGCTGAGCAAACACCAGAAGGGACAGCGTCCAGCCGAGGCATCACCCCTCTACACATAAGCAGGGAGCTTGAATTGCGTTTCTGTCACACGGCATCATTTGGGGGGACTGGATGGGAGCGAATGCACAAAGGTGACCCTGCGCTTTTAAATGGACACCCAAACAGGAAGCTGCTCCATAGCACCTCACACAACACATGGGACTCTATATTCCCCATGTGTGTGTGTGTGTGTGTGTGTGTGTGTGTGTGTGTGTGTGCATGCGTGTGTGTGTGGTGTGTGTGTGTGTGGTGTGCGTGTGTGTGTGCGTGCGTGTGTGGTGTGTGTGCGGTGTGTGTGTGTATGCGTGCATGTGTGGTGTGGGCGTGCGTGTGTGTGGTGTGCATGTATGCATGTGTGTGCGTGTGTGTATGCGTGCGTGTGTGGTGTGTGAGCGGTGTGTGTGTGTGTGTGTGTGTGTGCGTGCGTGTGTGGTGTGGGCGTGCGTGTGTGTGTGTGTGTGCATGTGTGCGTGGTGTGCATGCGGTTGCGTGTGTGTGTGTGTGCGTGCGTGTGTGCGGTTGCGTGTGTGTGTGTGTGTGTGCGTGTGCGCTGTACCGCTCTCTCAGTGGCGTCGTTATGACGAGCGCTGATCAGGATCTCCTGCAGCTGTTTTCTCACCAGCTCCTTATCGGTGCACTGCTGGAGTGTCAACCCAACGCACTTGTACAGGAAGCTCTGGGGAGGAGACAACGACACAGGGCTTTAGAGTAAAGCCCTTCAGCGCCACCCAGGAGACCTAATGACAACAGTGGAATTCTCCAGAACACATGGAACCTTCTCTGCAGTGCTACTTCATGCTGCTGTGTAGTGGAGAGGTCACAAGAACAGATTCTTCGGTGCCAAGTCGATTTCAAAATTCTAAAAACGTTAGGGTTCTTGTTTTCTGTGGCACCGAAGGTTTCACAGATCTACCACACCACCCGAGGGCAGCATGATGAGCCTACACGCTAATAAGCCAAGAACGCTACACCACCACCACCCACAACACAAACACCAGGAATGGCGTCAGCAAAAGAAAGAATCAACAGATCCGCTGAGACTAGTTGGGGGGAAAAATGCCAAAGGTTTCATATGGAAATATTTTGCGTTTGAGTCTGACACACAGGGTCAAATAATGGATAGCACAAAGATTTTTGCAAACGCGGTCTGAAAACATTTCACTACCACCACAAATTTAGCTAAGCACCTCAAAGACAGACATACTGAGGATGTTAGCAGACTCTCTACAGCAACTCTGGCGTTTTCTTTGAGCTACTTTGCAAATCTCTGTGTACATAAATAATAATTTGTACTTGGTAGAAACTGTTAACGCATTTGCTGGAATCCACACTGAACTGAAAAACGAAATCTCCGTCTTTTCACAGCTTTGCCAAGAGAACAAGACTTTTTAAATAAAAGCTTTAATATTGACACGTTTATTTCATTGGTTTATTTTTTATTGAGGTTTTGTTGAGAATCGTAGAATTTTAGCACCACTGGTATCGACTAATACATTTCTGGTATCGTGACATTCCTGTGTAGCGTACTCCTTCCTAGTTCTGAGAGGTTTTGGATTGGACCGGCAGAAACAGAGACAGAGGAGAGACCCAGAGGCCCAGAGACCCAGAGGCCCAGAGCAGGCCTGCTGGGGCAGTACAGACCTTCTCCTCCACACAGCTGCTGTAGGTAGGGAGGTATCGGGTTGCATCAGCCGCCAGCTGACCACACCACTGACCATCGTTGATGGTTTCCAGGGTTTTAGACAGGAACTTTGAAAAGCGTTGAAGAGAATTGAAAAGCATCGGAATCATTACATTTCTACACAGAAATACTTTAGCAAGAGAGTGAACAAGCTGAAGCTCTTTACAGTAGTATATGTAGTAGTATTTCACTACTGCTGACCTGAAAGAGACTTTCTTCCCATTTCCTTTTGTCCAGAGTTTCTGGTGTGAATTCTGGTTGGGACATAAAGGTGTGGACAGTGGGGAAAACACACTTTTGAAAAGTGGAAAAAAAAAACTCAAGCACGTTATAGCATGGTTATGAGAAAGACGTAAAATATGATTTTCCTTGTTAAATATAATCTTCCTTGTAAAAAATATGACCCTGTCTCTCTCGTTAAAATATGGTGAACATTTGCAAAAACTCTATGGAAAAGCCATTTTGGTTTTGTAAGACGTGACCATTTATTTAAGGCTTCAACTTTATATTGAGAAATGTGAGCATCGCTCTAAATCCAAAATCCAAAGCTTTGTCTCAAAACTGTCTCATCTCTGTGTAGATAAGGCAGAGATTTGAGACAAAGCTTCATGTGTTGCACCTGGACATACGCAGTGTGGTGGCTACAGTTAGCTAGACACAAACGACACTTGTGCAGCAGTACAACACAGACAGGGACAGATGGACACCGTCTCTGTTGGGCACCATGCACGTCCCAAAAGCACCTTCATCAACGGCACACTTGTTGTCATCCACTCACTGCACCAAAGCCAAGGCGGCGGTTGGCCACTGACCTTCCAGACAGCGAAGGAGCAGCGGGATCTCCGTCTCCCACAGCTCCTCCACCTTAGGGTGGATGATGGGACTGATGGCATTCAGAAGACTCAGAGATGGAGCACCGTGGCCTCGACACCGGAACGGAAAGCAGCTATTCACCTGCAATAGTATTGCTGAAGTTCACCTGCAGACCAACACCACCTGCAGACCAACACCACCTGCAGACCAACACCACCTGCCCAGCAATGCTCGGCCCTTTAACATTAAGTTGCTACAAACAGCATATTACAGCTTTAATCCCTACAGGAAACAGACGTGTCGGAGCTGGTGATTACACAGCTGCAAATTTGTTTGCTAAGAGACCCGTGCAATTCCATTAGAGATGCGCTCACTCACCAAGAGCCTCGTCATGAGTGTGTACCGCGAGGGAAGACTGGACCCTATGATGAAGGGATGGAAGAGAAAACAACGTTAGGAAAGAAAAGACGAAGAGGAGAAGAGGATGAAGGCAGACGGGACGGCTCAGCACTGCGGCTTTATCCCAACGCGTTACAATTAACGAGTGAATGATTAGCGAGTTGGGATGCTATTTGTCCGACTAAGAGCTCAGTTTAATCACAGAGAGAAACAATTACCCCCCCCGCAGGAACCGGCGGCTGTAATCACATGATAAATATGGATCTTGATCTGACTAATTAGAACCAGACAGTACTGGCCGAGCACACGAACGGTAATGAAAACAAAATGTCTAAATGGAAATTTCTTTTCCAAAAAAGAAGCGGAAAAAAGCTGGAAAAAAAGGAGAAAGAGAGGAAGGAGCGGGGGAGGGAGGGAGGGAGGGAGGGAGGGGGGGGGGAGGGAGGGAGAGGTGTTTACACGTCAGCCTGGTGAACCCACCCGTGATGGCTCACACAGTGGAAAAGCCCTCCACACTTACAGCCTCTGGAACCGCACGCCTCAGTGACATCACAAGCGCACGGGCATGTGGACGAAGCAGCATGAGGGTCGCTTGTGTGCACGTGTGTGTGCACGTGTGTGTGTGTGTGTGTGTGTACGTGTGTGTGTGTGTGTGTGTGTGTGTGTGTGTACGTGTGTGTGTGTGTGCGTGTGTGTGTGTACGTGTATGTGTGTGTGCACGTGTGCGTGTGTACGTGTGTGTGTGTATGTGTGTGTGTACGTGTGTGTGTGTGTGTGAGGGGTCACCTGCGCTCAGGCTGACGGTGAAGCTGGGCTCACACGCTCCACGCTTCTTGTTGGCCAGCAGGATGAGGCTCTTGCACAGTGGAGTGGTGGCGTTGGAGAACTGCAGCGGGGTCAGGAACCCCAGGAGCAGGGGCCACAGCACCTACACACACACACACACACACACACGTCTGCTGTCACACTGCCTTCCAGGCTCTAACTGGATCCAAATGAAGGTGAGAGGCACCGTCAGGATGGGCCAATCAGACGCACTGTCAGGATGAGCCAATCAGAGTCACCATCAGGATGGGGCACAGGGCCGCTTTATAACCCAGCACTTAACAGCAGCTAATGAATAAATCCATGCTGGTCTATTCCACAGGGCTTTAGAGGGCCTCCCTACACACACACACACACACACACACACACACACACGGGTGCGCTGGCTGTGGTTGTGACGGGGAGGCAGACGACTCCAGCTGTAGCCTTATAAACACCCCAGCAGGACGAGAACACGTCACCAGCCCACTGTTAATGTTGGGGACCACGCAGGAAAAAGAGCTCATGTCTTCCAGAACACACACACACACACAGATGCACACACACGCAGATATACAGATACACACACACACACACAGATGCGCATACACACAGATGCACACACACACACACACGCAGATATACAGATGCACACACACACACACACACAGATGCGCATACACACAGATGCACACACACACACACACACACACACACACGCAGATATACAGATGCACACACACACACACACAGATGCACACACACACACACACACGCAGATATACAGATGCACACACAGATGCGCACACACACACACACACACACACACACACACACACAGACACACACACACACACAGATGCGCATACACACACAGATGCGCACACACACACAGATGCGCACACACACACGCAGATATACAGATACACACACACACACAGATGCGCATACACACACACACACACACACACACACACACACACACACACACACACACGCAGATATACAGATGCACACACAGATGCGCATACACACAGATGCACACACACACACACACACACACACACACACGATATACAGATGCACACAAACACACATATACGCATGTGTGCATATGCGCACACACACACACGTGCTGCTGCTACGTGTTGGTGATGCTGGCATGGAAGGATGTTTTTAATGTGTTCTGAGGGACCTTCACTCATAGGGTCACGCAAATGAAACCTTCATATATTTTCATTAAGTGGATAAGACAGTGTTTGACAAATCACATCTCCCGATTACATGCAGAACTGCAGTGAGCGTTATTTATTTATCTAGCCATAACTGTTCGATTATCTGTAAAAGATTTCCAACATACAAAACAATGAATTATTCTGCCACTGTGAAGAGAAACAGTGTAAAAAAAAAAAAGCCTTGAAAAGACACTGGTACATCGTGTGTGTGTGTGTGTGTGTGTGTGTGTGTGTGTGTGTGTGTGTGTCCTCACGTCGGTCAGACAGCCCACGGTGGTGGTGAAGAGGTGGAGGGTGTCGTCACACATGCTCCTCAGCGCCTCATTGGTCACCTCCTCTGGGTCAGGAGGTCGCTGGACTCTCTGCACACCGACAGGACGAGCCAATCAGCACACAGCAGTTAAGTTCCATTGGTGGAGTAGCATCCATGATGAGGTGTGTGATGTTTAACGGCTTGTATGAAAACGTGAAAAAGCGTTAATGGATGGTCCGTTATGTGAATAATTATATTCTGAGCAATTAAGTGAAAAGCCCGTTACCAATCAATCAGAAGGCGCCCAAATTGGATGTTTATGGGTGACAACCAAGACCCCAGAGGAACAGAAGATAACGAGGTTCCTGAGAGAGTCTAGAGCAGACTGGAGGTATTTTACACCACCATCGGCAGAAGAGCTATTGATGGAAATTCCCGTTGCGTAGATTGAGCAAGAAAAACACCAGTCATCACACACGGGAACATCCATCCTCCACAAAACCTCTGTTGCTCCATTGGCACACGTGGGAAGACTTGTGGATTATCCTGTACTGTTTTCAGGAAGGTTAAAAACTACTGTCCAAGATGGTGGTTTGTGTTGCTTTTATGCTCAACAGATCATTCTCTGACTGTCCTTATCCTGCAGATGGAGTCAGTGTCACCCTGGAAAAGGCCTCTGTGGTCAGACAGACGTCAGACAGACGTCAGACAGACGTCAAGACGTTCATCCCCTCACTGAGCAGCACGTTGGCTGCTTGGTCACGCCTCGAGCCCGACAGCAGAGCCACCGTTTCACCTGGTCTGTATCCCACATTTAGTTACACGCTATGTGTGGAGCTGCCGGTCTACGTGACGGGTGCGCGGGGAGGGAGGCGGGTGGAGGCGGGTGGAGGGCGTACTTGCTGGCTGTCAGGCAGGGCACAGTGCTGCACTATGAAGCGTACGAGCGCGTCGCCGCCCTCCAGCTCCAGGTATCCGTGGGGAGCCATGGCACTGATCACCTGCACCACACTCTTCCTCACCTGCACATGCACACACACACACACACACACACACACACACACACACACACACACACACACACACACACACACACACACACACACACACACACACACACACACACACACACACACACACACACACACACACTGCACATGATGAACAACCCGCACTGCTTCTTCAACTAATACATTTACTCTTTCGAAAATGATGATGATGAAGCAGGTTAGGTTATTACTGCTATTGTAACATCAGTCCGCCACTCAGCAGGCGTGTGAGAAACGCTCACCTTAGTGCTCTGGTCGGCCAGCGGCTGCCGAATGCTCGCCAGAACTAGGAGCTTCTTGTTTTCCATTATGGATGCTAGGAAAGGGCATCGCAACACATCTCAGCGGAGCGGGTCAGAACACAGAGCAGCTTAAAGATGCAATCTGACCATTCAACACACACACTTTCAACCATTTCGAGAATTTGTTGATGTTTGAAATTTGGCACATGTAGAAAAGCTTTCTTATTTTTGCAACGTCTGCTTCACGTGAAGCATCAGTAGTGAGAGCTGAATCGGGGATCTTTAAGAATCATCCTCCTAAGTGTGAAATTTGGTGTGAGCCGCGCGTCTCACTCGTTGAGTTGATGAGGTGTCGCAGTACAGCCAGGGAGCCCAGCCTGGTCCTCTCGTTGCTGTTCTCCAGCCTCTGCAGGACAAACACCATCAGCCGCTCTGGGAAGGTGTTGGCTGCGTCGAGAACAGACATGCAATATCAGGCTCATGTGAATTACTGCCTGCAACTTTAATTCTGTCCTATGTTCCATAGCCCACAGCACAGCTTGTTAAGTGCTCTCCTGAACCCAGTTACACAGCCAGATGACGACGTACGCAAAACCCTTCAGGATTACCCCGAACACAGGACCAACCTGTTTCACAGGGCAGCAAAATTAGTCACACAGTCATCAGTGTCACAATTTTGACTTTTGCATTTAACTAAACTTCAAAGCGAGTGTGAGGAGTCCCCACTCAGCTCAACTGTAGGGGTCACCTGCTCCTGGACCCTACCCACTCCAGCAGAGCTCCACTCAGAGCGACTGTAGGGGTCACCTGCTCCTGGATCTACCCACTCCAGCAGAGCTCCACTCAGCTCAACTGTAGGGGTCACCTGCTCCTGGACCCTACCCACTCCAGCAGAGCTCCACTCAGCTCAACTGTAGGGGTCACCTGCTCCTGGATCTACCCACTCCAGCAGAGCTCCACTCAGCTCAACTGTAGGGGTCACCTGCTCCTGGACCCTACCCACTCCAGCAGAGCTCCACTCAGCTCAACTGTAGGGGTCACCTGCTCCTGGACCCTACCCACTCCAGCAGAGCTGTAACAACGTGCTTTAATGAACAACCTCATTTAAGACTCACAACCTTAGGCAGAGTGACTGCATTGAGAATGTAAGATGTAAAAAACAGCACAGATTTAGTTTTGACTTACAGCTTCACTAAGAAATTTCCAACACCACCCACCAAAAAAATGGGTTAAGGAAAGTGTGATGGCCAAGCCAAACTCCCTGTGAAGGATCATTTTCATTTTAGTGATGGAAGGAGCTGTGGGGAATGAAGTTTAATTCAGCTTCACCGTAATCCCCTTTCCTGAGGACCACAGCATTACACCAGCAGCCATCTGACTGTAACTACAAAACGATGTGCCCCAAAGTGCTCATGTCCAGCTAACAAAGAACCAATCAGTGTTTTCAACCTAAAAACTGGAACTTAATCCAAAAAATGAATACACAAAATCTCTTTTGCATCTTATCTATTGGTTTAAATTCCCATCTTTGTTGGGGGGCTTTAATCGTGAACATTTCCTTTACAGCCAAGAATTTAAAAAGTTCATCCATGATATTGGTAGCGAGAACAAGACCTACCAAGGATGGTGAAGCAACGAAGCACCTCATTGTGGTTTTTTACAGTTGGAGGGTTACTGTAGTCCACGGGGGAGCACATCTGAAAATCACACACACAACGGAAGTGTGTTGCTAAACACAAACATAAAGATCGAATAGGCACTAAATTACATGTCGGGCCTTAAACTGGGTGGAATCTTATAGCTCAACTGGAAATTATTGTGCTGCAGAAACTTACTATTTATCAACAAATATTGACAAACATTTGTCTGTGCGTGAGTGAGTGAGTGATTATGTCTTCACCGAGAGGTTGGCCCCATACAGGCCAATTACAGCAACTCAAGTGTGTTCAAGCATGGAAATCCAGTCAAAACCTGTTCTGTGGTACACCAGAGAAGTCCAGTTACACAACACGACAGTCACTAGAGGAGACGTCTCCTGTGTTGTGCAAGTGGGCGAGGCAGGTGTGTGTGTGTGTGTGTGTGTGTGTGTGTGTGTGTGAGAGCAGTGGAGTGGGTATTAAAAACGGGAGTTTCAGAACCTGCTGGTGCAGAGTGGCGAGAAGACCGTCTATCTGAGTCTCCAGGACCCTGCTTCCCATGTTCACAGCCACATCCAGGACCTGACAAAGGCTCTGTACCCACACACACACACACACACACACACACACACATTAATACTGACACTGCTGCATGAGTCATCACATCTAAAGTGTAACAGAGGTGTAACTCCTGCCATTTCAGTGGAGCTGTGGGTGTGGTGGAGGTGGTGTGGGTGGGGGTGGAATGGATGGGTGAGGTGGAGGTGGTGTGGGTGTGGTGGAGGAGGTATGGGTGGGTGTGGTGGAGGAGCTGTGGGTGAGGTGGAGGTGGTATGGGTGGGTGAGATGGAGGAGGTAGGTGTGGGTGAGGTGGAGGAGGTATGAGTGAGGTGGAGGTGGTAGGTGTGGTAAAGGAGGTATGAGTGAGGTGGAGGTGGTAGGTGTGGGTGAGGTGGAGGTGGTGTGGGTGGGTGAGGTGGAGGAGGTAGGTGTGGGTGAGGTGGAGGAGGTATGAGAGAGGTGGAGGAGCTGTGGGCGCTGCACCTTGCTGATGACGTAGTGCTCCGTGTTCTTCTTGTACAGGCTGAGGATGGCGGGCAGGAGTCTGGGGAGCTGCTCCTCCAGCTTCTCCTGAGCCATCAGGTGACTCATCGGCCCCAGGGCTTCTGCGACAGTCAGACGCAACTGCCGTGTGCGCACACACACACACACACACACAGAATAAGCAATTTATATTTGGGTATTTAATATTGAGGGTGTGTTCATACATCCTCATTTTGATTCTACACCACTATAAGCAGAAGCGCTCCTACCGATGCACTGCAGAGTGACTGTGGGCTTCTGGGATATATGAGGGCCAAATGTGATACATGCCCAAAAATGTTTCTCAGTGATGATTTATCGATTGTATGACATTTAAGTGACGAGGCTCCTCCAATTAAATGAAAGCTGCTGCTAAACAGGTTAGTCGTCTGGGTTTTTTGCTATGGCTGTATGTTCTGGAACCCCATGCCTGAAGATCCAGGGTGAAGAGAATGCCTGGCTCTATAACGCCTGGCTCTATAACGCCTGGCTCTATAACGCCTGGCTCTATAACGCCTGGCTCTATTCTGGAGAGCTTTCGCAACTCCTTTCTTCCTCTGTCCTCTGGCGCGGACTCCTCACTCTCACTGATCTGTGGTCAGTCTGCCAGGGGGCTGCAGGCTCCAGCCTCCAAGGCCACAGTGTTCCAACAGCCAAGCACCCCTCCAGCTTGCAGCTACATTCCCGCTCACAGCGTTCCGCCTCCATCAGACAAACAGGATCCGACAGCCCGAACAGCGAGAGCATCGGCCTCGTTTCCAACAAGCCGCCCGCCCTGAACCCCACGTGGACCCATGCGGTGTGCCGCACCTTGGGGTCTCTGCTCTGCAGCCAGCTGTTGAAGAGGATGTCGTAGGCGGTGTAGATTTCCCCGGAGAAGGCGTCTCTGCGCACGGTGGGGTCCGGCGCTTTGTCCAAGTTGGCCAGGTACTCCAGAATGCTCTCGCTGAAGTGGGAAAGCGCTGCAGAGAGGGACAGAAACGCCGGTGTTGGCAGCACAAGCCAAATCTCGCAATCATCCAGTCAGACAGCTGGAGCACACTGGTTTGGGTTATGGTACATGCTCCACTACGGCTTCCTCTTAAAGCTCCATTACCGACACAAACTCCTTCAAAAGAATCAGCGGTGGAGATATCAGATCCAGCTGGTGAGCACAGGCCAGCAGCCCACGTCTCAGATCCAGCCTGCAAGATGAAGCTGGCCTTAGTTAACTGGGAGCTTACCGGAGGAAAACACCAGCTTCATGGTGTCCTGTTTGGCCATGCTCAACATGGGCAACATGGTCCCCAAAATGGCGCTGAGGAACGGGACCATCCCATAGACTGCCAACGCAACAAACACAACAAACCAGTCAGCGCACCGGCGGAGCGGGAAGTGACAACCAGTCAAATAAAAGTCAGAGAGGTAAGCCGATCATACTGCCGTATGTTACAAATCATGAGGTTAAGACAGGAAGTGAAACAAGTCCTCAGCTGAGAGGAATGTCAAACATACCGAACGTGCCCTCATAGAGCGAGAAACCTGTCAAATCACAGAAATCTACCGCAAAGATTCATTTGATTGCGGAGTATAAAATTACACTCAAAATACAGATGAACCGAAGACCCTGTTTAGATGGTTTTAAACAGCCTCTTGAGGGCGGATGGCATTCCAAAAATAAACTACGCTTTCAGTCTAAATGTATGGAACAAAAACAGCCGTAGGCACCATTGGAGTCGGAGAGGCAGGCTAGGGTTTGGACCACGAAGAAGTGAGGAAGAACTCCGGGCTGGAACTTGCTCAGGATCTCCTCCATGAAGTCATTGATATATTTGTTCCCTACTGCAACCAAAATATTACTGGCTGTCTGTTGCCAGTCAGGGATGACATCCTGCAGGGAGGAATAAAGACGTCAAACGAATAAGCAATGAAAACTGAATGTTTAAGAATTGCTCCAACTGGGAGTGCGGTGTTACCTTAGACCTGGTCATCTCATCAGATGCTAGTGTGATGATGCTCTTTATTTTAGGGTAACTGATGCAATTGATTTTACTTTTCACCACCAGCTCCATGGTCTGCAGAACCACCACCCTGTGTCCAGACACCAGCTACACAGAAGACACACACGACCAGCATTAAGACGCCAGTGCTGGACAACTGAGATTAGCACAAGCATTTTTTTTTTCTTCTTTGAAGTCAGAGAAATAAAGACACACGCATTGTACACACTGAAGGAATTTTAAGTGTTGGTCAAAATGAGCCGTGTACCATCGCGGACTCTAAAAGCAAAAGATTAAAGTGCCCGATCTGTCTGCTCAGAATACTGAGTCAGAATCCTTTTATAGCCACAGTCGTTCTGAAAAATCCAAGCAATTAAGCACCCAAATAATCTGCGATCTTTTGGGGGGCAACACACACAAGCCTCTGCCCATTCTCCCCCTCCCCCCCCATTCTCCCCCTCCCCCCTCCGCCTATTCTCCCTCTCCCCCCTCCGCCCATTCTCCCCCTTCCCCCTCTGTCCTCCCCCCTTCACCCATTCTCCCCCCCCTCCCTCCCTCCCCCCTCTGCCTATTCTCCCCCCTCCACCCATTCTCCCCCCTCCGCCCATTCTCCCCCTTCCCCCTCTGTCCTCCCCCCTCTGCCCATTCTCGCCCCCCTCCCCCCATTCTCCCCCTCCCCCCTCCGCCTATTCTCCCTCTCCCCCCTCCGCCCATTCTCCCCCTTCCCCCTCTGTCCTCCCCCCTTCACCCATTCTCCCCCCCCCCTCTGCCCATTCTCGCCCCCCTCCCTCCCTCCCCCCTCTGCCTATTCTCCCCCCCTCCGCCCATTCTCCCCCTTCCCCCTCTGTCCTCCCCCCTCCCCCCATTCTCGCCCCCCTCTGCCCATTCTCCCCCTCCCCTCCCCTCCCCCCCTCTGCCCATTCTCCCCCCCCCCTCATTCTCTCATTCTGCCTGGTCCTCCCCATATGATCTGTACAGCAGCTCTGCACCACAGTTCAGACGTATAAAGCCACCATAGGGGATGATTTTTGTGATTAAAACTAGAACTCTGTACGGTGCTTAATGTGACCTAAATATCAGTCACACCTTCAGCTGAATCACATGCTCAGTCACACTAAAATGGGAAGGAAATAACAGACTGGATCTGAAGGCTTATAGTGGCCAGTTTCAGTCACACCGCACAGAAACCCCCCCAGAGGAGCCTCAACCAGCAGAGTTGCTCTTGTTTTCCACTGCCAAAGTTGTGCAAGCCGCCAGGAACCATGATTACCAGACCCAGTTGTGCTGGAAGCTGGAACAGAACCAGGACTTTGAGCAGCAGCCAAGCCCTGACATTTGGGCTGAACCCCACTGTGTTAATGATAGATTCATGTGCATAGCACCTTTATACATAACAATGCAAAAAGGTAGCAAGAAATAAGCACAAGAAACATGAAAGTTGCAACTCAAACAAACAAACAAGACATGTGAGATAAAGGAGTCGTCTGACCTTGGAGTGTTTAAGCAGGTAGTCCTGACACATGGACAGCACTTTATCAGGCTGCTGCTCTCCTAGCGTCAGGATGGACTTCCGAACCTGCTCCTGCACACCTGGATCCTTGTCATTGGCTGCATCCAGCAGGGCCAGGGCCACCTCTGATTGGATAAACACAGACCACTGGAATTGCATTTCCTTTGGAAATTACAGAGGAATATAGGAGACTAGGGTGGTACCAAGAACTTGTGAGTCTAGATTATCAAATTGCCAGGAAATTATGGTATTCACTGGTGAAATGAGGAAAGAGCACTTTGTTCCTCCAGTAGAAGATATGAACTTCAGTGGTGTTTAAGTTCTACAGCTGTGATTGCCCAGCGACATGCCAGCAAACCCATTTATTGGTCCTTCAACGGCTCCAAAAACCAGGAGAAATTCCAGATAAATTCTGATTTAAGTTCTCATTTTTTTCTCTCTGCCAATTTACAGAATGAAATAAGACTTTACAGAGTGAAATGGGATTTTAGTCAGACAAGGTGGATTATAGGTGAGACTATGTTGATTCCAATCCCACATGGCAGAGTCCAGGTGAGACTGCATGGATCTGGGGTGATACTACACAGATTCGTGAGAAGCGAGACATAGTGGACTGCAGTGCCACAGGCCACCAGTACTGAAGAGAGAACTCTTGCTTTACCACCATGTAGATGATGCATAAGGACATAGGCCAAAACATGCGTTCATAATTATAATTCTGCTGCAGAAATTGATCCAGGGTAATTTTTCAAAAAACGAATCTGGTCACATTTTATGGAATGTCTCGACATAAATCAATCTGATATGAATATGTGCATTCTTCATCGCAGCGTATTAACTGTCAAAGTTTCCCTTGTGTCTCAGCAGGACACTTGAAGAGCTCAGAGAGGGCAGCGGTTGGTACTCACGCTCCACGTCGCTCTCCTCGATGACGCCCATGGCGAGGCGGCTGGGACACTTCAGCAACGCATCTGCGCTCCCGACGCGCCTCTGAACGGACCTCACCAATGTGCCAGTCAGAAGAAGGAACAGTCACCTAAAGAGACGTGTTGACGTTAGCACGAACCACCCGTACCAACTGTAGCTACATAGTTCGGTTTCCGGAGCGGCGCATAGACGTGACCTCTGCAGAAGCTCGCAGAGTTCCAGCAGTAAGGGACATATGAGCTGCTGTTCATTACGACACATACATGTGGCAGACCGGCCGTGGAGCTGCCACACTTCCGTGTGAGTCGACACGAACTGGAAGGCTACAGAACACTGACACCCGCCGTCTGGCTATTTCCACGGCAAACCCAGCATTTATCGAATGACACGGAATGAAACCAGTACATTGTTTGCTTACATGCTACAATTTCAGCAGGTTGAGCAGTGAGCCAGCCTTCACCGTACCTTCTGTCCAGCTGCGGGTTGGCTAGGCAGCTAGCACCGCCAGTGCAGGGCTGTGTCCTTGGCTTCACACACCCAGACTGCAATAAGTCAGTCTGTCGCCTTTATTGTAAAGTGATGCTGGCGCCTAAAGTTTAACTCTTTAAACTCGGAAGGTCAAAATGTCATTAATTCCGCAAAAAGTCTACACGGTACGTCGTGGCTTTGCGCTGCAGGTAAACACTGAGAATCATGTGCTTCGGGTGGGCGTGTCCAGTCCTCCAAGCACCATAGAAGAAGAAAGCATGGTGACGTCTGGTGGGTAGTTGTCGTGGGACTCGTTAACTGGAAGCGTTAAGTCACCACCCCCGTTTAATCTAAAACCTGTTAGGAGTGTTGACGCTTGTGTAGTTGTGTGCATATTGCTGTGTGTTTATTTTTTGTATTTTTGTGTGGAGATGTGATGTGTACTGTGCTGTCTTTTGAATTAAAGAAATGGATGAAAATAGCCTAAGTATTTGTGTAATAAAAATAATAATAATATTTAAAATATTAATTATTATTTAAAATATTAATTAATAATGAACAGAGGAAAATATTTTGTAGATACAATTAAAAGAAACAGATCAAGGCCTAAAATAAAATTCGAGTAAGGCAACTGGCACAAAACTACTACGGAATAATCAGTCAGAGGAGCTACAGCGCGTGCCGTCTGCTGCAAACTAACAATTAAGATAATTATTGAGAAGCAATAAAAAATCTCAATCTTCAAAATCTTCAGACGGTAAACTTGAAATATCTTAAAGGATTGTGTTTCAGCTAATGAGATCTCTACTCTCGCACTCGTGTGTTTTTGGAGCGATATGCGGTCTAGTCCAACGACTTTATTCTTGCTATATCTAAATTCCACTAGAGGGAGTTAAAGAGCTCCAGGTGTTTGTTCACGGGAAGCAGAACACTGCAGAGCGAAGCCCACTTCCCTCAGTGGCAAAAACAAATTACGCATTTGTATTATAACCAATGTCATACAAGTTTGTATTTAAAAATCACCATGCTTCTGATTATCTACAGCTTGCAGACAGAGAATGAGACTTTTATTCTTTCTGTGTGAGAGTGTTAACTTATTCTTCCGCATAAATCGCTAATGCCTGTGTGGGAAAGCATAACGATAGGGCAACTGATCAAAGGGTTATGGTTTTGATCCCATATGGATTTAATGGGGATGGATATGGTAGTGAAATGACATGACAAATGCAAGGATATTTAACTATATTTGAGTTGTTAAACTATGTTATATTCCAGTGCAGAGTTTGGATATCTTTTCTGTATAGTCTACATGGCTCCATTTTATGAAAATAAGCAGGATATGCACAGACATAATTAGTTTAAGTTTACAACAGAAAGATTGAAACTGAAAGGTTTGACACAGAGGTGAGAAAAAATAAACAAGTACAGATGTAAAGCGTCCGAGTGGAATCTGTGTGTTACAGCTGGCTGTGCTGGGTGGACGTCCACGCAGGATTTGAGAGACTGCATTAACGAACTGTAATAATAAAGAAAAGCGGGGGAGTGTGTGTGAGCGTGTAACTTTATATGTGCTGAATTGAAACCTCAGACTGTGACAAATGGCCATTAATTGCCCAGGAAATTCTCCTTCAGGACAACCTTCAGGTTTTCTCACTTTAGACCATTTGCATTTTTTTATGGAGCTGGGTTTCCATTTTCAGAATTGGTCCAGAGCATCTAAACATCTCCTGCTTTAAATCTTCATTTAATAATATAGAGGTATATCCATCATTAAGTGTGTGACAGCAGTTGTGCGTATGTCAGATATTTTATAGTTATAGTGCTTTTGTGCTGTTGTTTTCCTTTCTGTAGAATGTGTTAGGAATGTTTTTTGTTTGTTTGTTTGTTTGTTTGTTGCTGGCAAGTAACCAGCATCCATGACAACATTTTCTCAAAAATTACATACTACATAAATTAATTTGCAAGACCTGCTGCAAGGCTGTTTGGACGATGCTGTAATTTTAAAACTTTTACAAGGCCACTGGAGCTCCGAGCACCTCGTTTTGGGGCTTTGTCAGAGACATAAACACATGTTACACTGCAGTGGGTTAGTGCAACAGAGGGATCCAGCTTTACTACACAACATCATGGAAACATGGGCCCCGAACACTGAGTAGGGGCCCCTGACCATGTTTAATTAGGAATGTGACAGCACGGATGCATCCTGGCCTGAGTGTGTGTGTGTGTGTGTGTGTGTGTGTGCGCATATGGGCGACTGGCCACCACTGGAGTCAATCAATTTATCACCCACTGGGACCTCCAGACTGAACAGAGAAATACGGGAATTGTAAAAGTGTGGGCAATATAAACAGAGCTCAGCACAAACTGTGCATACTAAATCTGCCACAGTTACAAAGAATGATGTGTGAGACAGACACATGTGGACAGACCTGCAGGCTATCGGGTTCCACCGCCGCGCTGCCTTAGTTTAGATACTAACTAACCACCAGGGAGGAAAATAATTTACTGAAATGGTGTAATCAATTACCAGTATCTTCTCCAACATGAACAAGGTTTATGAGGCTTGGAGCATGGAGGATCAGAGCACTACTTCAGCTGTGTTTCTCTGTGAATTTTCAACTGAGAAATAAAATCAACAAAAATAGAAGTAAAACCCCCCGTGTTAATCATTCTACACTACCATAGTTGGTCATGCAGTTGGTTGGGTCGTTTAAACCCAGCTACATCTCTGTAGCAGCATGACAAATCTCCCTCCACTGCACCACAAACCTTACTGATATTTAATAAAGCAGCAGTTGAACAGCAGTTAAGAGAAAAAAAGCCCCTTAGCACTGGAGACTAACAGGAGCTCAGTACTGTCCCCAAGTCAGTTTCACGCCAAGTGTATCAAGCTAAATATTACGATAGGTAGAGGACCCGTCTGATCCAAGATCAGCTTAAAGCCAATGAACAGAGGTTCGTATTTGTTTATTCAGCTGAATGAGCTGAGACACATATTCCACGGCGACACCTTGTCCCAGCAGAGCAACACATGGCTGCTGATATATTGTTAACATCTGAGGGGGAATAGACTGGCTGGCTGTAGCTGGATGTTCTGGGTTGGATCTAGTAGTGTCAGATTGGTTGATTTTATTCATAACGTTTTGAAAATAAAGCACTGGGGATTATGTCCTACTTATTTCCTAGTCTCTGTGGAAACTGCTGAATGTTGTTCTTACTCTTAGGAAATAAGAGGACTAGAGGTGCAGTAGTGAGGATGTTTGGTGCTGGAGCAGTCTGCTGAACACACTGCTGTGTGTGTGTGTGTGTGTGTGTGTGTGTTGAAATTAAGAAGGCCTTAAGATATGGCTAAAAGGATATTTGTCAAAATTCTGGCTTCAAATGAATGTGTCTTAACCACGACAACAAAGAAAAGAAAGTGGAAATAAAGATTAGAGATTAGAGATCAGAGATATAGTTTATTCTCTTCGTTACTTTATTTTGTCACTCAGCCCAGAATGTATCACCGCACCAAACACCCCTTATTTTCAGAACAAATCGCCTTGTTGCTGTCATAAGATGAAAATGTGATCATAAAGTTGTTTATATAATACCTCGTTGCGGGGCTTCCAAGCGGAGTTTGGCTGGTTAGAGGGCCATGTGATCAGCAGGTGATGTCACTCTGAAGAACGTGGATGGAAGGTCCAACACATTTTTCTTCTCATCTCTGTCAGCTCAGCCTGGTTTTGAGGACCATCTGCTCAGAAGTGTTTCTCAGTTTAGGTGATTGTGTTTTAAAACCTGATTGAGAGTTAGGCTAAGATATATGCAAATGCAGTCAATAAAGAAGGTCTGTCGTTCTGGATAAACCATAAACTCTGGATAAACCATAAGCAACTTCATACCATTTCTGCAAAAAAACGTAATCTTTCATTTTAATCTCCTTTTAGAAGCATTTTCCTCAAGTTGGGTATGACATTTATACATTATAAATATACATAAAAAATACTGTATATTTATAAGTTGAGTCCTTTTATAAAATTCTGACCTTTTCCTTGTACTCCAGTGATGAATAAATTACAATCATTAGCAAAGAGCCATTGTTGTAACTTTTTCATTATATTGAATTAATTAGTAAATTAAAAATATGACATACCAGAGTGGGCAAATATGCACTTTTTATATTGAAGGAGAACAGAGTCATCAGCCCTCCACCCAGCCTCCATCCAGCCTCCACCCAGCCTCCACCCAGCCCACCACCCAGCCTCCACCTGCAGGAGAAGGACCTCAGCCTGGGCACCATGACAGATTATGTGCCAGTGTAAACCAACATCACAGCTCATGTAAACGTTTACAGAGTTTTTCATCACATTCAGATCTAGTGCAGCGCCAGGCTGCTCCTTCGGTCTGATTAATGGCACTTGTGAATGCCATGGCCATGTGCAGCAGAGACCTTTACACGGACAAAGGACTGTTGTCTACCGAAGCGGCCCGGCTGAGAGCACGGCTGTGCTTCCTGGGATCCGGCTGTGCTTCCTGGGATCCGGCTGTGCTTCCTGGGATCCGGCTGTGGTTCCTGGGATCTGGCTGTGGTTCCTGGGATCCGGCGGCCGTGCCCTCCTGAGCCCTGACTGATGACCTGGTGAGCCGGTGGAGATGCAGGGACTGCATCACTGTGCAGAGCGGCTAATACTGCACAGATCCCACCTTCATCAAGCAGCTCAGTGTTGGAAAAACCTCCCTGAATTGTACAACATGGCACCTCCAGTTTGCTCAGTATATGCAGCACTGGGTGAACAGGAAAATGCATATGGGTGTCACTGATTCTTCCAACAATAAAAAAAACATATAGTTTTTTTTATATATACAATATTGTAACAGTTGTGTTGCTTCTATGTTAACCCAGACCCTGCAAAAGGTTCTCTGACCCCTGGGCTATGCAGTCAAGGTACAAATGTATCCTTAACAGTAATAAATATTTACTGGTCTTCATAGTGATAAGCTGGAACAATATATGAATATCATTATATCTCATCAAATGCAAGCAGGAACATAGTTTGATTCATTACATTCATTTAATCAGTTTAATCGGCCCATTTAATCAGTTTAGTCACTTGTTATTCAATCTGTAAGGTAACACTTCATTGATCTTTAGGGAAACTGCTGTATGTTTTAAATAAACAGCCTGCTTCACTATGTATTCTTTTCAATGCAAAATTCATATTGCATTAGCTAATCATTGTGAAAGGTCTCAAATTTTCAGCACTGATGTACAAAGCACAGGATCAGGAATCCTGACCCTACTGCACATAAAATAACCAGAGTGATTTTTTTATTACAACATATTTTACGACCTCCGTGGTCTTTTTCTTATTAACCACACTGAAATAGTTGTGTGTTTGAACAGCTGTTAACTACTGCCTGACTCCTCATGAGGACACTCGGCACTTAGGAAATACGGCCATACTGCTCCACTCTCTCCCACTAGCCAACTCTGCCAGTTTGTAAATTCGTAAATCTGCGCAAACAAAGTTTTTTATTCTAGTGCACGAAGGAGCATCCAGCCGTGGACCAGACACGGTTTGACACCACAGCCTCGTGATCGCGTGTGGGTTTTAGTGCTCAAGCACATGCCATATATATGGGGTTGATATGCGATACTGTTTGCATAGCGAATCCCTTCATTGTTGGGTCGTTTGCCCAGTAGGCAGCACGTCAAGCTTCCTCGTTCTTGGCTGCTGAAATCTTTCCAGTGATACTCACTTGAATTTTTACCGTTTGACGCTACTGTTGCAGCGCGTTGATCTATGCGCTGGGCACGAGAGAGGGAGGGAGGTCTCGTAGCACGAACGCCCGTCTGTGCGCTAATCACCGTCCCTGCTCAGCATGGCTGGGAGGAGATGATCGGCTAGGATCGCCTGCTTCGCTAACCGTTTCCCCTTGACCCCGACGTCTGACCTTTGACCCTCCGACTTTTTGAAGAAATGAACCTTGGACACTAGACTTTATCGCATTTTTATGGCAATGTGCTCACCATGACAGAGGCAGAGTAGTCTAATGTGAAGAAAGTGTGTAGTTTGTGTCCACTGCTCGCTTGTATGTAACGTGAAAGTGGGTAATGGGAAGCCAGGCCGGTGTGTGTGGAATGCGTAGCTCTGACTCAGGGGTGTTTCCTGTAAGATGTGTGTTTCCCTGCAGGAGCCGAAGTGCTGGCAAGGCAGTGCAGTCGTTGTGAAACGGTGCCGTCTGTTGTGGTGGGACGAGGGAGAAGGGGGTCCAAGTTTATAAGAGACAGAGGAGGATTAACATCCAAGACCAGAACCCTCTCAGTCCAGCGGTTCTGAAATATGGGAACCTGGACCAAATACTGAGCCAACCCGAGCGCAAGGGAAGGAGGTTTCTCCTCTTCTCTTATCACATGATCGGCCCAGTAAAGGAGGTGTGTTGTGTTTAATGGTCTGCTAGGGACTTATTCAAACAGTAAGAAAAGCCACCAGTGTGAAGCATATCCCATATCACACGTTTCACTGAGAGTTTTAAAGCTTCAGGGTGCACATTGTTGGTTTATAAAATCGCCAGAATTTACCGAGCCACTAAGTTTATGGGGATGAAAGTCAAATGAGAGGACTTAATAAAAAACACAGACAGACGTGGGATTTGGAATGTATCCGGCTATACGTTGCCGTCGAGGGTCCACAGTCCGGCCCGTGTCACAGCTCACCTAGGGTGTTCACGCTGATCTTTTGAGGACCTTTACTCAGGAGCCTTGAGTATTGGACTAAGGTGAAGCAGTAATGAAACCTCAGGGTGTTATATTTCAGAACTCACTGGTTTATATGGTACTGTTAGTGCAATGTTATTACAGTGGAAAACATACCATTGTTACACATTTTTACAGCTTTTGAATCCATAAATTGGAAATGCTTTCCTACTGGAAATTAGTGTGGTCTACCTGTGACCACATTTCTCAGAACAGTTATTATTTATTAGGGCATAATTCTAATGACAGAGATAGGAAATTGATTTCACATGAGCTACAGGAAAATAAGGTCATAAATGCTATAATCACTTGCTCATTTGAATGTTGGCATCTATGTTATTCTTGTTTTGTAAGTACTACCAACTCAGTGGCAGGATGACAACAACAACAACGACGACATCATACATCACAACGTCACTGGGAATTAAATCTAATTGCAGCACCATTTGAAGACACATAGCAGGTTTCAGCTGCAGGGATATTTTCCTGGGACAGGAAGGGGGTGATTAACTGTTTACGTTCTTGCTTTATCATTCATATGTTATTGTTTTGTGCATTTTTCAGAGTGGTTACATTACATACTGCACAAAACGTTGTATATTGGAAGATAACATAGCTTAACTGTTTAGAGATGTTTAATTCTATTGGTCTATGAATATAGTTGTACCTTTTCTTACACTTTTCTAGAATTTCTTGAAGGAACTGTTTGTTTGAATGCATCTGTGTGTGTGTGTGTGGCATTTTGGAAAGTATTGGGAATGGATCAGAGATGGATCAGAGATAAATCCCCAGTTGGCCCAGTTTCACACAAGCCCATTCATAAAAAGAGAGAGAGGCCCTGTTTCTAATTTGTAATTCTTAGCCTTGTAGGTTCTGTGTTACTGAGCACCTGATAATATGTGGAGGAAGTTCACAGTAGAATATTTATGTCTCTGTGTAAATATATGATTAGCAATCAGTGTCCCAAGACCTTATAAATATATATTTTTAAATTTGTGGTGGTTTATTTCTTTACTCCCATTTCATTTCTGGACTTCAAACAAGGAGACTTCATGTGTTGGTCAGTAATCAGTAGCATCTCCAATGATACCTAAGCTGTCATTAAAGTACTTGGCTTTACAGTGCTGGGTTATTATAATGGCAAAATAAGTCATCAAAACTACACTATGCAATATAGATACAGATAGAGAATATGTTGCATACCAGACTGTCTCTGTCCATGACGTCCTCCAACCATGGCTTAGAATGTTCGTGACTTCATCACACGTACGTGACTTCATCACGCGTACGTGACTTCATCACGCGTACGTGACTTCATCACACGTACGTGACCATCACACGTTCGTGACTTCATCACACGTACGTGACTTCATCACACGTACGTGACCATCACACGTACGTGACTTCATCACACGTGCTACTTCGATGCTTCGGTCCTGCTGAGCTACTACAGGGGCCCTGACACTCCACTGATAGAATTGGCCTGGAAGACAATATTTCATTTCATAGTTGTAAAAAAACCTATAAATGTCATGGGTGATTTGCATGAAGCCCCCTTTGGTAATCATGTAAAATACTTTATATACAGGGGTCCAGCACAAACAGCACTTTAGTTTAGTGTGTCTGACAGGTGTTGGTGAGGATGTATGTTACAGGGTTTAGTGTGTCTGACAGGTGTTGGTGAGGATGTATGTTACAGGGTTTAGTGTGTCTGAGAGGTGTTGGTGAGGATGTATGTTACAGGGTTTAGTGTGTCTGAGAGGTGTTGGTGAGGATGTATGTTACAGGGTTTAGTGTGTCTGAGAGGTGTTGGTGAGGATGTATGTTACAGGGTTTAGTGTGTCTGAGAGGTGTTGGTGAGGATGTATGTTACAGGGTTTAGTGTGTCTGAGAGGTGTTGGTGAGGATGTATGTTACAGGGTTTAGTGTGTCTGAGAGGTGTTGGTGAGGATGTATGTTACAGGGTTTAGTGTGTCTGAGAGGTGTTGGTGAGGATGTATGTTACAGGGTTTAGTGTGTCTGAGAGGTGTTGGTGAGGATGTATGTTACAGGGTTTAGTGTGTCTGAGAGGTGTTGGTGAGGATGTATGTTACAGGGTTTAGTGTGTCTGAGAGGTGTTGGTGAGGATGTATGTTACAGGGTTTAGTTTTTGTTAGTGTGTCTGAGAGGTGTTGGTGAGGATGTATGTTACAGGGTTTAGTGTGTCTGAGAGGTGTTGGTGAGGATGTATGTTACAGGGTTTAGTGTGTCTGAGAGGTGTTGGTGAGGATGTATGTTACAGGGTTTAGTGTGTCTGACAGGTGTTGGTGAGGATGTATGTTACAGGGTTTAGTGTGTCTGAGAGGTGTTGGTGAGGATTTATATTACAGGGTTTGGTGTGTTGTTAAGTCATGTTAGGGTTTAGTGTGTCTGAGAGGTGTTGGTGAGGAAAAAATTTGGTACATCAAAGTATTGGTATGTTATAGAGTGTATATCACAGAGAAGTGTGGGTACATTATAGAGAAATGCTGGTATGAAAAAGGTGTTGGTATGTTATATAGAAGTGTTGGTATGTTATACAAGTGTTGGTATGTTATATAGAAGTGTTGGTATGTTATACAAGTGTTGGTATGTTATACAAGTGTTGGTATGTTATACAAGTGTTAGTATGTTGTATAGAAGTGTTGGTATTTTAGAGAGAAGTGTTGGTTATGTTAGAGAGAAGTGTTGGTACTGTTGTATAGAAGTGTTGGTACTGTTGTATAGAAGTGTTGGTACTGTTGTATAGAAGTGTTGGTATGTTGTATAGAAGTGTTGGTACTGTTGTATAGAAGTGTTGGTATGTTGTATAGAAGTGTTGGCACTGTTGTATAGAAGTGTTGGTATGTTGTGTAGAAGTGTTGGTATGTTGTATAGAAGTGTTGGTACTGTTGTATAGAAGTGTTGGTATGTTGTGTAGAAGTGTTGGTATGTTGTATAGAAGTGTTGGTATGTTGTGTTGCACAGGAATATTGGCGAGATATTGATTTTGGATGCAGTGGCTGTGGAAACAACTTGGACGTTGTCATGAATGAAGCCATCAATCATTATCCATCAATAAATAGAGTGTATATCACAGAGAAGTGTGGGTACATTATAGAGAAATGCTGGTATGAAAAAAGTGTTGGTATGTTATATAGAAGTGTTGGTATGTTATACAAGTGTTGGTATGTTATACAAGTGTTAGTATGTTGTATAGAAGTGTTGGTATGTTAGAGAGAAGTGTTGGTTATGTTAGAGAGAAGTGTTGGTTATGTTAGAGAGAAGTGTTAGTATGATGTATAGAAGTGTTGGTACTGTTGTATAGAAGTGTTGGTATGTTGTATAGAAGTGTTGGTACTGTTGTATAGAAGTGTTGGTATGTTGTATAGAAGTGTTGGTATGTTGTATAGAAGTGTTGGTACTGTTGTATAGAAGTGTTGGTATGTTGTATAGAAGTGTTGGTATGTTGTATAGAAGTGTTGGTACTGTTGTATAGAAGTGTTGGTACTGTTGTATAGAAGTGTTGGTACTGTTGCACAGAAGTGTTGGTATGTTGTATAGAAGTGTTGGTATGTTGTGTAGAAGTGTTGGTACTGTTGTATAGAAGTGTTGGTATGTTGTATAGAAGTGTTGGTACTGTTGTATAGAAGTGTTGGTATGTTGTGTAGAAGTGTTGGTATGTTGTATAGAAGTGTTGGTACTGTTGTATAGAAGTGTTGGTATGTTGTGTAGAAGTGTTGGTATGTTGTATAGAAGTGTTGGTATGTTGTGTTGCACAGGAATATTGGCGAGATATTGATTTTGGATGCAGTGGCTGTGGAAAGAACTTGGACGTTGTCATGAATGAAGCCATCAATCATTATCCATCAATAATTATCCATCAATAATTATCCATCAATCATTATCCATCAATCATTATCCATCAGTAATTATCCATCAATCATTATCCATCAATAATTATCCATGAATAATTATCCATTAGTAATTATCGATCAGTAATTATCCATGAATAATTATCCATTAGTAATTATCCATCAGTAATTATCCATGAATAATTAACCATTAGTAAATATCCATGAATAATTATCCATTAGTAATTATCCATGAATAATTATACATCAGTAATTATCCATGAATAATGATCCATTAGTAATTATCCATCAGTAATTATCCATGAATAATTATCCATTAGTAATTATCCATGAATAATTATCCATTAGTAATTATCCATGAATAATTATCCATTAGTAATTATCCCTCAGTAATTATCCATCATCTGGAAATTTTTTCCAGTGGATAAAAACCTGGAAGAACTTTTATTCTACTGTATTATCTCCTGGTGCTGACGTTTATAAGAGTGGTGTGAAGGAAGACATTAATGTTGGTATTTTCCAGCAGGCAAAGCCAAGACGTGCCTGCACTGTTCAACGTGGAAAATAAGAAGGAAACCGGAACTCTCTGTCAGTACAGCTTTCCATACATTTATATTATTCCACATGAAACACTGTGCATGATATTAAAGACTGATGACAGAATAACCACAGGTATTGAGACTGAACAGAGCAGCAACATGTTGACAGCACTGCCAGGTTCATCCTGGTTTATGGAGCAGTATTACAAAATAAAAGTACTCATAAATAAATCAATCAATAATAGATTGCTTCAACACTGAACACATTATGTGTACTGGATATAATGCAATGGTAATACTAGTATACTAGTATTACAAGTTTAAATATTTAAAGTTCAGTCAAAATGTTAACATGTTATAAAGAAACTTCATTGTTGTAAACAACTGAATGTATTTACTAGTACAACTAGTATGAAACTAGTAACTCACTCAGCTCATGTAGCTCCAGGCTGCTAACGCCCTTGCTAACTCGCTCTTCGTCACTGTGCTGTTGGTTTCATAGTTCTGATGCACACCTAAACCACACAGCACATAAAACATGCCATGGTCCTGAACTGTGATCTGTGACACGTTTTGTATCTGCACAAATAACACATTTGCATTCCACCATACTGCATATGTCCTTCCTTAATGATTACACACGTCCTTCTTTAATAATGATACATATATTATGTAATGGCACATAGCTGCACAAGTAAGATGTTTAATCATTTTTTTTTTAGATTGTCAAGAAATATTTCATGCTACTCTGACTGATGCTACTCATATCATCACATTTTGTTCTTACTCATTATAGAGTATATAAACAAACATACCAGGTTTCTTCAAATGGTTTATAAAAGCAGACTGAACAGACTCGTCTGAATTGTAATTCCCTTAACGTAGTCAGATAAGCAGCACTAGTAAGTGAAGTTAAGTCCAGTCCCATTAACTATAGTAACTATTTTGGTATTCTGATAAACTCAAATCATAATAATAATCCAAAGCATTAGAATGTGTTCAGAACTGAGCTGAAGGCACACAAGGTTAATTTTCGTCATGTCTCCATCACCAGGGCGATTGCTTTAATGTTTGTGTTTGCTGGAGGACGTTATAGAAGTAAACAGTATGATTACTGACAGAGTAACAACCACACACTAGACTGGTGGAACCACGGCCATATCTAGTGCTTACAAAAGCACCTATCAGGTTTTCAAAAAAGGGAAAAGGTTAAACAAACTTCCAAAACCCCAAAACATTATCACGCACCATATTGCGTCGCTGACACAATCCATGTAAGACTCAACAAATGATGGATCTGCCATGAACAGAAGAATGCCTTCCAGACTCAGGGCTTTCTGTCTACTCGTGTTTCCATTGGCAACAGACTGCATGAACATCTTACTTTTCACAAGGAGCCTCATTGTCCATGCATGTGTGGTTGTGCACTTTATGAGCACTGTAGACAAAAGTGGCAGTAGCACATTTCATATGCTGGAGCAGCCTCCTTCCTGCTGTCAGGTCCAGCTACGCCGTGGCGCACAACACTAAGCATGTATGCTCCCTTGGACCAACACCTTCAGAAGCCTGGAGACCACTTAGCTTACGACTCCTTAGTGAACCTGATTGTAGGAAA
The DNA here is from genome assembly GCA_020368025.1 of Brachyhypopomus occidentalis. NCBI lineage: Eukaryota > Metazoa > Chordata > Actinopteri > Gymnotiformes > Hypopomidae > Brachyhypopomus > Brachyhypopomus occidentalis. Next base: position 1,325,989 of record JAGXOD010000082.1, on the reverse strand, counting down.
TGAGCCCCAATCACCCAGCCATTGTACTGCTCTCTCTGGTTGAACAGGGATGGTTTCCTCCCCCTCCTGGGGAATAACGGCCCAGCGGCTCCGTTGCCGAGGCCCGTGACCCGCTGGGCCCTCACAGCAACCGCACCACCCTGCATGTGGACCTGAAGACGCCCCAGAGACACAGGAGACCTGATTTAGCTGACATGACACATGGACATGGCAGTTTCTCTGCAAGGAAAAGCAAAAATGCAGAATGGGGGAATGTTGATATTGTGCCCAGCCATCTTTGCAATCTGCCATAAAATAGCATGAAGAAGAAGGTTTGTAATGAGACACTCCTGCCTCTGCCAAGCGAACACTCCTCAGGGTAATATTTAAAACGCTGGATCCATATGCACATATCACAACATTATATACCAAATGGAAGAAAAACATATTCTGCCCCTTATACATGACAAAGGACAAATCTATATGTGAGCGGCTTTCTCAGAAAGTTCCAGCAAATGTTCAAAGTTCCTGCAGTCCTAGATGCGCATATTCAACGTTCCTGCAGTCCTAGTTGCGCATATTCAAAGTTCCTGCAGTCCTAGATGCGCATATTCAACGTTCCTGCAGTCCTAGATGCGCATATTCAACGTTCCTGCAGTTCTAGATGCGCATATTCAACGTTCCTGCAGTCCTAGATGCGCATATTCAGTGTTCCTGCAGTCCTAGATGCGCATATTCAGTGTTCCTGAAGGGGCCAAGTGAATGTTCACTTCAGCCTCAACACCGTAACCCTCTTCACTCAGGCAGCCACAGTAAGGCAGCAGTGCCGTATAAATCTACAGTCTCTCTCCTCTGGAAAGAACAAAAATATTTTTCAAGTTCCAGTGCAGAGAAAATCTGAGTTTTAGGGAGTAATTTATGTAGTTTCATCAAGCGTGTGAAGGATTTGAGCTGTAAACTCTCTGCCTGTGTTTATTTTCTGTTTCACAGCCATTACAAACAGATTTGTGTGATTTGCAGGCACTGTCAGTTACCCAGGAGACATTTCAGCTCGGATTATTCTCAACATACTTAGGAGTGTGTGTGTGTGTATGTGTGTGTGTGTGTGTGTGTATGTGTGTGTGTGTGTGTGTGTCAAAACAACATGATGCCACTGTGTATATTGTCTCACTTTAAGGAGAAAACAGCAACTCTGCATTTGTAGTCTGGGCAGCACAGGACTGCCAACCTACAGAACTGGGAGATGCACTAAAGCCCCATATTGCTTCCATTAGCCTTAAAATACAATGATAATAACCGTAACAGTTTGGAACCTGATATGCAAGATAGGTTTTGTTATGCAAGATATAACACAACCAGGATATATGAGAAACTCATCGCAAATCATGTTATTTGTAACGCAGATGATGCATTCATACCCAGAATGCTGTGCGCTGCCAGTATAGCCCCTGATTCCTGTAACAGCAGTGCCCTGAGTAATGGTGTTGATAAAGTGTTGATACCACCTCTCAGTTAAAATCTTGTCTTAGCAGTAACTCATCAAGCAGAACTGAATGATCCACAGGTCAGAGGGCATTTCAACAGTTCCTTTCAGATGGCAGTTTAACTCCCCGGTTATTTGTGTTCGCCTGTCAGGGACATAAATCTGAGAAGGGATCTGACAGAACAGGAGTTGTGCCCGCCGCTGACTGATATACGCCTGCTGGATTTACTCCGCACTCACTCAAACCTGCGCCTCAGTGTTTAATGACAATCATATGCACCCAGTCCGCTACCTCAAGAAAGACTCTCACATGTGTAATGCACACATGCACACACACACACACATTAACAGATTCTAACATGTATTTCTATTGCATGAGCCCCATTTAAAGATGTTTTAATTATATTTCACAATGGAGTGACCACTTGAGAATCCATATATTGACTTGACAATTGATATTAATCCCAAAATTCAAATACACTTCAACTTTTTTGTAAACCATTTGAACATTTTATGGCTGGCTCTAAGGATTTTCATATTATTTCCGGACCTGGCAACCACAGTTGCCAAAAACTATAAAGAAACCTCACCATGAAGCCAAATCTACAGAGAGACCAGACACAACTGCACACTCTTTTCAGCAGTCCGCTCACTCCACGTGCTACGTCACTGGATGGTGAGAGATGCCAGCAAATATTTGTTCTAAAACTTCGTCTGCACTCACTCACACCCAAAACGGATGATTGATATTGGGCCCTAATCTGGACTAACAGAATCTTCCAGCCAAACTCATGAGGTCATAGGTCTGACTGCAGGGATGATATAAACGCCCAGTTAGCTACTGCTTACATTACAAATGACCACAAGCATTGAACTGCAGAGTTTAAGGAGATGAAACAGATTTGGGTCCTGTCCCATGCAGAGAGGGAGAGCAACAAGTCTCCATTTTAGGCCCCGTTCAGTTAAAACATTACAAAAGAGTGACAAATTGTGATCATCACTGAGCTATTGCTTATATGACAGCATTGGTCTGTAAAAAGCAGACACATATAGCCGAGGAGCAGCATTACTACACTGATGCACACTCAGTAGCCTCACAGCTCTGTAAATGAACCACAATGCATTACTCATCACCAAGTGACTAATTCACTGCACTCAAGATCTTACTAATATATTCCGAAACACAAGGCTTAGGCTAGTGACGTGATCTCCTGCCCTGTCTCTCTCTGCCTTAGTCAAACGAGAACCAGCCAAGTCTGTTAATGACCATTAATCTAAACAATCACTGCAAATTTGAAAAGTCCTGTCAGCCTAGCACTAAATGTCCTGTCAGCCTAGCACTACCCCTGAAGGGGAAATGATCCTCTAAATGTGTATTTTATTTACCAAATGCTCCAACTCCTTCATCATACTGATTTCACAAACTTGTGGTCTGAGGAAACACTGTGTATTATTATTTTTTGTTATTATTCATGATGAAGTGATGAATGATCAAATGTTTCAAACTAACACTGCTGATTAGACGCTGCAGTGAAAAGGTTTTATATTTAGTTTACATTCTGCAATCAAGAAAATAAATACTTTTAATGTAAATGTCAAATGGGCTTTCATATTGACTGGGGCCAGACTACTGTCTACTTCTATGATCATAATTCCTACCAGCAAAGATGTTTCCGTGGATCTGGTGCGGCTAGAGCACCTGGTGCAGGAATACGAGGTGTTCTCATAAGGTAGAGTGGATAAAGAGGAGAATGCTTTGAATTTAAAGGGCTGCTAGATTAGCAGAGCAGCCTTGTTAGCAGGGCGCTGGTGGCCCCAGAGCCCTAGTAAAGTGTGCTGGGTGGGGTTTATAAGGGGCGGCTGAAGGGTTCTACTGGGGCTGGCCACACCAGCTGCCTCCTTTACAAGGTGCACTTCAAAGGTGAGGTCCTGACTCACACCCCCCGAGCCCAGAACACACCTGAGCACCCTGCTCGGGGAGAGAGCAGAGGAGCGTGGCTCTCAGGCTCGGGCATTGTGGCTTTTTTCGTGTCGTATGGGTAGCATTAAAGTCTGGGTGAGAAAATGGATATTTGTGTGCTAATGGTGTTCAGAGTCAACCTGTCTCAAATTAAAAGGAACATATAACAGTCTTTAGGCACGCACACTACTCTACTAATAAAAGCGGAGTGACGATTTCGTTGATTTATGCCTCAAACTTTCAGAGAAGTCTGGTAACCCACAGTTGAGTATATTTAAAGATCGCATGCACGTCAGTTGTCTTTTTTAGTTGAAGAAAACCTGTTTTGCAGTTCAGTCAGTATCGATGCGTAAGAGATATAGAGCTAAATATGAATCTGTGAAGTGTCAGAGGCCCTGATGGGCACTGGATTCCTGGAGCTTTACCTCACTTTTTCCAGCTCTCAGGCCCACTGACCTGCTCACTGTCTGGATTCTTTGGCTTCTGAGTAACGGGACGATTGCAGCATGGAATTTCGTAGAGGACTGACTTCATTTGTGTTTCGTAGAGGACTGACTTCATTTGTGCTCCTGAAATAGTGCAACTGGAAATCGAAATCAAGGCCACAGATAGGCGATTACCAGCAGGCACCAGAGTGGTCAGGTCCTGCTAAATTACCCCCACCAATTATACACAAAAAACTGACCTTATTTGATCCCTTTTCCGCTGCATTGCTCTATCCGATGAGGTATAACATTTCACAGCTAATTAGACCACTAAGCCCTACAGGCGTATGTGCTATAGGAACTGCGCTACAGAGTCATGCTCTCTCCAGCTCTGCTCTCTGGTTTGAGCGGAGCAGCTGCAGATCCTGGGTCACGTCTGGGGTGGGTGCCTGTGGGCTTGGCGTGCCACCAGCCAGGGCTAGACAGCCCCGTCCCTCAGCGCTGCGGCCATCCGCCCGTCCGGCAGACTCCGTAACGAGCCAGTCGGGCTGTCTGCGGCTCGGCGTGGAGGATTAGCTCCGAAGTTTGACAGCACCCTGACCCGTGCCAAGAAGAGCTGAACGTCTGTGAGGGGAGGGGGGAGAGGAGGGGGGGGGGAGGAGAGGGGGAAGGGGAGGAGAGGGGTGGGGGCTCGGCAAACGGATGAGATCTGAACGCTGAAAGGACGAGGGGGAGTCTGAGGCTAGCAGGAATAATGGCAGTCAGATGCTGATAGCTCAGCTCTGCTAACAGCATCACTCAGGGATATTAAATATCCTTTGTCACACCGAGAGACATTTGTCTACCAGATAACAATGTTACAAACATTTTGGAGTGACAAACTGCTGAAGGAAACAGTGAAATCAGTTTAAACTTGTCAATATGTTCCAAATGAATAAGTCTTTTTAGTGAGGCAACGTAGCAATGCACATGATTACAAACATAATTAGAAAGGTTCCATTATTAGTAACTTCTGTCACTGTAACTTTTCTTTCACCAGCCCAGCTTCAAACGTTTTCTAAGCTAAAGAGTCATCGTTACCTCCTGTGATCATCTCGTCACTACACCAGGCGGTGAAACCAGAGCCAACAGACAGAGTGTGTCGCTCGGAGCAGCCTGAGTCTCCACCTTCTCCTGGATCCATCCGCCGCCCTGAAGCACTTCCTTTCAGATCAGAGCTCGCGACACACCTGGTCTGCGTCTGGGTCCAAGTGTCGAAAATAGGAATTTAAAAAGAATGATTAGATATCAAAACGTCATTTTGTAATGATTACATGTGACATTCACACTCAGCAACTGTCGTGTTGGTTTAACAGCTTCCTCTGATGTAGCCCTACAGGCATATAGGCTACAGGACGTATAATGGTAGTATGAAAGCAGTTAACTAGAACTGGGTCTGGGACGGGAAGACATGAGAGTGTTTGATAGTATTTGTTTTTTGCAAGAAAGATGTTTGGTTATTAGTTAGATGTAGCGGTTTATCTTGCAATAATGAAACATAGTAGAGTCAAAATAATTTTTCAAATAAATAATAAATAACAGAAACTGGTAATCAGCTAGAGATCAAAGCTACAGAAGAACAGGAGAGAACAACAGTAGTTATTCTGACCAGTGTTGACTGGACAGGTTTAGTTTCTCCCTATGAAGGAGGCCATTTTAAGAATGAAGCTTTAAGAGTCACAGTGAGCGTGAGCTCCTCTGCCTTCTCCTTCTCCCCATCACTCTTTCACCAGCTCCCTGGATTTTGCATTTACAGTGGAAGAGGGGGAGCAGGTCCCCAGCTACTCCTCCCACTCGCTCTCTCACACACACACACTATAAAGCCAAAGCATAAGGAAGCACTCAACCAAAATAACACGTGGAACTGTTGAGGGGATGTAAGCTGGTGGGACACACTCTATCTCCTCCTTCACTTAGCAGTGAGCCGGCTGCAACCTGCCAGAGTGGAGTGTCCTCGTGGTCCGCAGGACACGGCGGAGCAACCAGTCATACGAAGGGTCCTTGTGAGTGGCTGAGGGGTCCGTGGCTGCACTGCTCTGAGACGGCGCTGGCAGATCTCTGCAGGCAGAACTGCGGCTGATGTTCCGCTTATGCGCAAGGCGGTTAGTTCATGCGTTTGTGCGCTGCTTGCAAAAGCAGAGCGAAGGCTGGTTACATGCTGAAGAGGAGAGAGGGCTGAGAGCTCGCCTGTGTTACGGTGTGCAGCGCGAAAGGGGTTGTCCCTGGGGTTGTCCCTGGGGTTGTCCCTGGGGTTGTCCCTGGGTTTGTCCCTGGGTTTGTCCCTGGGTTTGTCCCTGGGTTTGTCCCCGCGGCTGAGGAGAGAGGAGGAGTCTAAGGGGTGGGTGGAGAGAAGACACCCAGCGCTGAGAAGCTGGCAGCAGGAGACGGCGGCGGTGAGGATGTCCTTCGCTATGGTGCGCCCGTCTCCTGCTCATGCCCTCTACTCCAACATCAGCGTCCTCTCAGAGGACGAGGACAACGCAAGCGGAAGCTCGGGCTCTGACGACAGGTCCGTCCGCGTGTCCGGCGCCGCCCGCGGAGGTGTCAGGTCGTACTCGCGCAAGCGTAACCACAGCTGCCGGACATCGCCCGCCTCCCCGCCTCTCTGCTCGCCCGTTCCCGAGGCGCGGCAGCGCAGCACTGCCAACGCTCGCGAGCGGGACCGCACCAACAGCGTGAACATGGCCTTCACCGCCCTGCGGACACTTATACCCACCGAGCCCATCGATCGCAAGCTGTCAAAGATCGAGACGTTGCGATTGGCCTCCAGCTACATCTCGCACCTGGAGAACGTGCTGCTAGTGGGGGAGGCGTGTGAGAACGGACAGCCATGCCATCGCAGCCTGGCCACCGTGGACGTGCGTCTGCAGAACTCCCACAAGCCCCCTGTCCCGAGCCGGGACGCCGAGAACTCCCAGCCCAGACAGATCTGCACCTTCTGCCTCAGCAACCAGAGACGTCTGGTGAGTAGAGACTGCAGATGCAGATGTTTGCTTTGCAATAAGTGAGATGAGTTCATATCAAACAGAACACAGTTCAATAGATGCAAAATGCATTTTATGGCTGCATTCCATCCACTTTGCATTTGTCTGTATGTTTACATGGTGCTTGTCTCTGTAGAAACAGAAATCCAGACCGACGTACAAAAGACTTTTGCTTGCTGTCTCCGTGGAAGCTTTGCTTCAATGCATGAATAGGCACTGAGATTACCGAGCTGTTAAACATCAGAAAAGACAAACCCACAGGGAACACAAACGCAGCTAGAGAGCCGAGCAACCACCATCTGTAAGCAAAATCATTTTGAGCTGAAAAATTATTTGAACCTTTGATTTGAAAAGTGCTGAACCTTTATTAAGCAGAGAAGTAGCCTACGACTCCTGGTAGCCCACGACTCCTGGTAGCCCACGACTCCTGGTAGCCTACGACTTGTGCAGAATCGAGATGAGAGGATTTGGATTTACGTTTAAGGATTCGTGTAGAAAAGATTAAAATGTGCTGATGTTTTGTACTGTGTTTTATTAACATCTGATCAGCATTTCTTTATATCTCACTCTTTAAGATAAATCCCCTTGTGAATTCCCTGTCGAGGTCTCAGAACGCATATTAAATTATGGAAAAAACAGCTTATTTTCAGCCATCAGTGCTGTGCTGGAGAGATGGCAGAGAAACCTTCACCTCCACCCTCCCATTCCACACTCAGCCACACGTTGGGAACTTGCAATTAACAATTCACAGTATATATTTATGGATAAGTGCGTCTACTGAGATTTCTACCATTTCTTATATCTCCAGTATAAACAAACTAATTCAGACTGTGAAACTTGGCACACGCGAGACACACACTGTGTAGTCGTGAAAAGCATACAGGACGTATTTGTCTTCATAAACATTTCCTGAATGCCACGGAGAACCTGTCTGTCAGACCCTGAAGCTGAGAAGAGATGAGAGCATGTGAAGTGACATCAGCGACCAGCAGGGTGTAAATAAATGACTGTGAGTCCCACATGTCTGTTGTGCTCTGGAAACATCTGGGCTCAAGTGAATGACTCCTTCAGCAGATGAGTGGATGCTCCACCCTAATGAACAACAGCTCTGGAAGGAGCTCTGAAATAATCATCCGTCCTCTCTGAAGTACGACTCAAAGCCTTTTGACTACCCGAGTCAAGCTCATAGGTTGCATAATGTAGTGGAAATACTGAAGGCAGACTGGAGAAAGGTCTTAACAACACAGCACATACATTAAGCACTTATCTCTTATTATTTTACTGAACCAGTCCTTGAAAACTGATCAAAGAGTGAGGGGTCTATTAGCAGTTAGGTTTAATTAGCTTAAAGCAAACAATGTGTTTCTTCTGCTAATATCATTTAGCTTTGGTTATTTGATGCCTTAAAACAGCTCTCACCTTTTCTCTCTGTCAGTGGCACATTCAGACACACAAACTACTCCTCAATAGCAAAACATTCATTAATTATTACTGAATTGCCATTGATTTATTAATGAATATCTTCTTTAAAGAACTACAGTTCCTTAGTCATGGTCTCACAGTGGTCTTATTTCTCCAGTTTTAAGATGTTTAGTAATCTAAACACTTCACTAATCCATAATTCTGCTGTAACACATGTTTATAATCTCATGAAAGGGGCTAGTGAAACGACAGTAGAAGTCACAGCCCATCAAATGTGTCTCAAAAACACAAATACAAACACAATACAAATACAAACACAATACAAATACATCTTTCATTCTCATATGGACACCGTGATCCGAAACCAAAGCATCACCCAATTCAGCAAAGCCAGAAAACCTGAAGAATCCATAGGGTGAAACAGCAGAAGCTCCATGCACACAGTCATGCCATCAGCCTGGACCCAACCCTCCATAGTCCAAGAGCACCGATCCCGCTGACCTGGGGTGACCCGGGGTGACCCGGGGTGACCTGGGGTGACCTGGGGTGACAACACAATGATCGCACACCAGCTGCCTCTCACACCACACAAGAGAGTGGAGAACCTGCAGTGTGCTGACCCCCCAGGTGGGGACAGACACCCTCTACCTCGAGGAGATCCGTATCCCTAAGAGCTCCACTTTTAGATCCATCTCTATCAGATATACAGTTCAGTGTTCGGTGATCATTTGAATCAGTGTTGAATGTACTGAAGTTGTGTACAGTAAATCCTGCTATGGTTTTACTATTTAAACCACTAAACTTCTGAAGCTTTACTGTGTGAAGTATAACCTGCAACCCAACAGGCGTGTAGTCTCACTGTTGCTGCTGCTGACAGTGGTGGTGGTGGAGGAGGTGGTGGTGGTGGTGGTGGTGGTGGTGGAGGTGGTGTAGTTTAACACACATTTGCGATGTGACATTTTCTTGTTGCTTTGCTGTTTCAGAACAAAGACAGAGACAGAAAAGCAGCGGTGAGAACTTAATGGCGGTGAACATGCGACAGAGAGATGGGAACCGTGACCAGCACCTCTCCTGCGGTGTGTTGCCAGTAAACCGCTTTAAACAGCAACACCCTACATAAGGTCTTTGTCCAGCAACTGTACGCATCAGGAGGGGTCTGCATCAGCGTGGACAGGAGCGACTGCTAGTCTTCATACTGACATGTGGAAGAGTTCAGAGCTCTTCACGTTGGCAGCAGTTGGGTTGGTGATGAAATCCTACATGTTAAGACTCCAGTTCCAGCAACAAGAGGACAGTGGACTGTACAGGACTGTGTGTACACAGGAAGATGTCTTCTGATGTTGGAAATGGGTCATGGGAATCATGAGGAAGCAATCAGTGATCTGCTGCACGAACGTGAATCAGCTCAGCGGGGATCTGCTCAAGATCTACGTGCTGGAGGGACGTATATTTGGACCATTGAACATTAGCCCTTTACTGATTTGGTTTGTGTTGCAGTGTGAGCATGAGAGTCTGAGCTCACCTGGATGAGATTAAGTAAATAAGGAAATAAGGCTGTTTGCTCACACAGCACATCAGCTCGATAGCTCGATACCTTTGCTACTAGACTTTGGTATGAGAATAATGTTCCACCATGCATATCATTAGTATTGACAATTTTATGAATTTGTAATGTAAATTTACTGAGAGAGACAGAGGGAGAGAGAGAGAGAGAGGGAGAGACAGAGAGAGAGACAGAGGGAGAGAGAGAGAGAGAGAGAGAGAGAGATGGGAGAGAGAGTGACAGAGGGAGAGAGAAAGAGACAGAGAGAGAGAGAGAGATGGGAGAGAGAGAGACAGAGGGAGAGAAGGAGATGGGAGAGGGAGAGGGAGGGAGAGAGGGAGAGAGAGAGGGAGAGAGAGAGGGAGATGGGAGAGAGGGAGAAGTCCAGTTCATGCAGATGAGATCTGCAGGTAGTGTTCTAGCAGACTGTCTATCACAGACTGTCCTCTACTTTACCTTTGGGTTCTGTTACTCACACACAAACACACACACACTGAGCAATAGCAATAGCAACACTGCATGAACGCACCCTCCCGTAAGCAGAGCACGTCTCTCTAATTCCACTCACTCTGACTCATTCTGAAGATCTTATTGTCTCACAAATTGTGTCACTTCAAGCTCGTTTTCCGTTCCAGTTGCTTCCTCCCTCAGATTGTGTTTTTGTCACCAGATAAACTCACTACATCTGCTACCTGCGTTTAAGCATCCTACAGGGTCTCAGCAGTAACTAGACCTACAAAGCCACTCTGGATCACCAGGTCCTGCATTTTCTAGGCTACTCCATCACATTACAGAATCCCAAATTGGTAAACCACAACCAAGAAGAACCGAGCCCTATCTGGTGGGAATCTAGCGCTGCAGTGTTTCTGGACAGGAGAGGCTGAGATCCCACAGCAGGTCTTCACGTGATTCCCCAGTGATCCTGTATCAGATCAAGCAAAGTCATGTGCTTCAGGTTGGCTGTACCTGCTCCAGTGGAGACGTGGTGAGCTGTGACCAGCCTCACATCACTGAGCTCACTTCTTCCCTTTCTGTCTGAAACCTCCATCCAACCACAACACGGGCCAGTCGTCTCCCGCGGCTACGGCTCTGCCCAAGACCCCCCCCCCCCCCCAGGGCAGGGGGAGGGGTGCCACGTGCGCGGGATCAGCGGGAGGCCTTTGTAGTGGTGTTATTGTCCACGCTGCACTGTAGCCTGTCACACGTAGTGAATGACACTCGCAGGGAGAGAAACTGGAGCCCAACGAAGACCTTGTTAGTTGTGGTTTCTGAAACACCTCCGGACACTGCAGGTTCATAACATAATGCCACTTCTGAGTGACTGATTTAATGTTAATATCAAACATGTTTTATTCCTGAAGTAGCGCAAAGATCCATGAAATAATCATAATAAAACCTAGCAAAGCATGCTGGCCTGTGTTTCTCTACACGCTACCAGTGCTAATATCACTGTGTTGCTTTCCTGGGACTCAAAGATCTGAAAGATTTAAACCTTGTACATATATTATCAAACTCTAAACAGACTACATTGTAGATTTTGTATTTTCAGTATATTAAATGTTTGTATGAAGATAAAATATGCGTGTAAAAGCAAATAAGAGAAAACTAGATTCCATGAGCAGAATACGACTGTGTGAAGTATGTATAAACTCTGCCTACACAGACTCATACATGAGCGACATGGCCAACGTGCACCTGCACTGGGGACCCGGAAGCTGTACAGGTGTCCTCACATTCCTGTCATGGTGCTTCTGGAAACACTGGAGCTCACTGAGGTTTACAGCCAATGGCATGAGTTGAAAAATCCCACTAGATTTAAAGGATGTTTTAACACGTTGTAAGGCACCAATATTCAGTTCAGAGAGGCACCCAAGCTCAGTCTGCCCGCGTCTTTGGGTCTGTCTGTCTGTCTGTCTGTCTGTCTGACACAGTCTGAACTCCATCTGTCTTCCTTCTCTCACACGGACTGTGTGTAAGGAGTAATGTACGGGTGTGCCTGGCACAAGGAGTTTGCATCTTACCAACATGGCCCAATAATCCTGCAGCGCTGTCCTGTGGACCAGTGAGAGTGAACCTGCACGTCTCTCTCAGGTCTTATTCCTTCAGTCGGCGGACTTCTGGAAGTCGTTGGGAGTGAACGCCACCATAGAGCTGCTGCATCTGGAATACATGTATGTGTGAATGTTATCTTCAGTATTACTGCGCATGTATGTTTATTACTATACAGAAAGGCTCTCCTGCTGAACCCAGTGGTGGCGTCAAGTACGTGTGTGGCAGTGTCCAGGGGCCACCTCAGCAGCCTGGTGGGCACTCTCTCCCCACAGTACCTCAGCAGCCTGGTGTGTACCCTCTCCCCACAGTACCTCAGCAGCCTGGTGTGTACCCTCTCCCCACAGTACCTCACAGTACCACAGTGTGTGTGTATGTGTGTGTGTGTGTGTGCATCACAGCCCCCTAGTGAATACTAGTGTGTGTGTGTGTGTGTGTGTGTGTGTGTGTGTGCACATGTGTTCTAACTGCACAGATGGGTAAATGCGGAGGACAAATTTCGATTGGGGTGAAAATCACAAGTGACAAATATGGCAACTTAATAATCACACACAGACGTAAACAAACCTGTACACAAAATAGCTTGTCACACCTACACATACATGTATGCACCTGCCTTCTTTCAGCCTAACACACTACATTACACACACATAATGCATTCTGACACATACACACAACCACACACACAGCGCATTCTCACACAGACTCATACACACCTTCAAATGCACACACCTGCCCTCTTGACCCTAATCACACCCAGCCACACACTTGCACATGCACAAACACATCCACACACACTAACATACATTCATAGGCACACACCTGTCCCATTTGAACTAACATGCAGTGTTACACACACCCACAATCAATGCATTTTGACACAGACATGCAACCTTTTACACACATTCACACGCATACACACTTCTCACACCTGCTCCCCCCTTCTCTGATACACGGACAGAGACACACACACACACACACACACACACACACACGCCGGACGGCTTCCTGCCGTCCAACTCTGTCAGTTTTCTAGAAATAAGAAATTCCATCTTTATTGGCTGTGGACTAAGTGTTTCCTGCTGAGGCAGCTGTGCTGAAATGCTGCCCAAAGCCCTGCTAATTTGCTCACCTTTAACCCTGGGTGTACAGGAAATGAAAACTTGAAATGTAACACAATTAAATAGCAAAGAATAATTTAAAATAAAATTACAGATACTCTCAAATGATTTGTAGGACAGCATTTGATGTTTACAATGTTATCCTAATTAGTTTCATGTGAAAGTCTAGTCCTGTGCACTTGGGAGAAACTCTTTCACTCCAGGACGTCTGAGCCCTGGTGATCAGCATGTGAGAGCTGGGAACTTCCTCTCAACGCTCCCCAACTACCCCAGCTACCCCAAGCTCCCCCAGCTCCCCCAACTACCCCAGCTACCCCAGCTCCTCCAGCTCCCTCCAGCTCCCTCCAGCTCCCCCTGGCTACCCCCAGCTACCCCCAGCTCCCTCCAGCTCCCCCCGGCTACCCCCGGCTACCCCCAGCTACCCCCAGCTACCCCACACCACATGCTGCATCAGCAAACTGCTGCTGCTTTCTTGCTGTGCTTTCTCTTGGTACACCTTATTATATTACTGTGTGTAGGCCAATACGTAACCCAAGTCTCATCACCACTGGTGGGCTGTTTCTGTCTAGCTGTGCGTGGGACTGTTGCTTAGTGATGCTCTTCAGCCTTTTCTGTTGGTGATCTGTAGTGTGGTGTATCCTCTCCCAGTCACACGAGGCCCATGCAGCCTTAGTGTTGTGTCTAAACAATTAAGTCAAGTAGATTATCACACACACAGAGCAGCAATGGAACCACAGTGGTGTTTGACAGAAACAGAATTACAGACCCAAAAAGTGGTCCTTCTAGCACAGTTTTGTAAACCACTAACCCATGTAGCCTCTACTGACCTGGTGCGCTAAACCTTAAGCACATTCTCTGCTTTACACTCATTTAGCAATTATAAAACACTTTTTGCAAAACATTTCTTTACATAAGACACAACATTCAACACTGCAAACCATGTGTTTCTATTGGACAACACTGCCATGAAACTGCGACACAAAAAATACACACCCAGTCCTCACAGGTGAAAACACTTCTAGCTAATTTTTACATATCTTTAGACATCAGAGCCTAATCCCTATTTAGGGTTAGGGTTTAAGGTTAGGGCTTAGGGTTTAGGGGTTAGGGTTTAGGGGTTAGCGCTAGTACTGCTGCCTGACCCTAGAGCCTGCAGACTGAGGACGAGGTGTTGTAGGACTGTGAACAGCTGCCTGTCTCCAGCTTTTACAGGCCCATGGAGGTTGGACGTTCTTGTACGTGTCTGTTCCTCTGAAGCCATACACACACTCCAGCCCTCTGACGTGGACCCAGCTGCCCCACCAGACACCTCACTCTTCTATACCTTATCCAAAAGTCCAATTTAGGGACAGAGTTAACAGGTTCTGGTCATGAAATATGTCTCAGGAGCCTCTATGAGCGATCTGCTCCTCCCTAACTGCACAGGCAGGGAGAGAGGGAAAGAGAGAGAGAGGGAGAGAGAGAGAGGGAGAGAGAGAGAGAGGGAGAGAAGAGACAGAGGGAGAGAGAGAGAGAGGGAGGGAGAGAGAGAGAGGGAGAGAAGAGAGACAGAGGGAGAGAGAGAGAGGGAGAGAGAGAAGAAGGGAGAGAGAGAGAGAGAGGGAGAGGGAGAGAGAGATGAAGTGCAGAGCCACCCAGTCCGGGTGTTCAGAACCAGATCCCACTGCACTTCATCCTGTCCAATTGGGCCGGTGTTTTAATGCTGGAAAAAATCTTGCCCAGCTGTCAATCACGGGGTTTAATAAAAACACCGTATAATGCTGTGGTCTCCCTCACTCTCCTCCTGCCCCTCGACGAGGCCGAACACGAGGGGCGTCTGCAAACCTGCGCTAAGCCCAGGCTTCTATTAGCCACAGCCTGCACTGGAGGATTACGGCTGTAGCAGCACCCATCTGGTGGACATTAACCACACACACGGTGCTTTAGTCAATCATGAAATTAAACTGGGGTATTAAAGACAAAATGAGAACGCTACACTCCCGGCTGAGGGCTCTGCGCTCTTTTGACGCGTTTAATCAAATTTCCTGCAGGCGGTATGAGTCCTGCACACACGTGTCAGCCAGCACCTCCTGTGTGGGACGTGTGTGTTGTCCTTTGTGATGGGGGCATAAGTGATGGTTCGTTCAGTTTTTAGTGCGGCCCTTAACGGCCAGAACAGGAGGAAGTCGCGAAGGCAGCTAACAGATGAGCTGGAGTTTTACAATTCACAAATTTTGTCTTACGTTTAATTCTGTATCAATGTGGCATTATTTCCTCGTGCCTTAGAAACCACATTTGAGACGTTTGTGTTGTTTCTCCTACTAAGGCCCTATGCGATCTGCCCTAGTGCTGTATTAGTGCTGTACTGAGTAGCAAGATCCAATCACTCAGGAAACATTTTGTCTGTCATCATGAGATGACAGATCACACAGCTGAGAAAGCTGGCAAGTACGGTAGAGTATGGAAATGAGAATATTTAAGGAGCAAAAACTGCTGCTCTCAGCTGCACTCAGCAGTGAGGAAGGGAGAGAGAGAGAGGGGGAGAGAGAGGGGGAGGGAGGGAGGGAGAGGGAGAGAGAGGGAGGGGGGGGGAGAGGGAGAGAGAGGGAGCGAGAGGGGGGAGGGAGGAGAGGGAGAGAGAGAGAGGGGGGGAGGGAGGGAGAGGGAGAGAGGGGGAGGGGGGGGAGAGAGAGGGAGAGGGAGAGAGAGGGAGGGAGGGGGAGAGGGAGAGAGAGGGGGGGGGGAGGGAGAGGGAGAGAGGGGAGGGAGGGGGAGAGGGAGAGAGAGGGAGCGAGAGCGAGAGGGAGATGGGAGAGAGAGCGAGAGAGAGCGAGAGGGGGGGAGGGAGAGAGAGGGGGGAGGGAGAGAGAGGGGGAGGGAGGGAGAGAGAGAGAGAGGGGGGGGAGGGAGGGAGAGAGCAAGCAGGAGGGAGGGAGGGAGAGCGGGAGGAGGGAGGGAGGGAGAGAGAGAGAGAGAGGGAATGGAAGAAAGTGAGTTTCTGGCCTGTAGTCTGTGCACATTAAGCCTGTCAGCAGGAGGATTCAGTAAGTAACTCACATCAGTCCAGAATCAGACCACGTTTGAAGGGAAACACCTCCCTAGTGCAGCCAGTCATACTAACCCTAACACACACACACACACACACACACACACACACACCCGTCCACTGTTCAGGAGCGATACACTCACACACACCAGGTCCATTGTTCAGGAGCGATACACTCATACATCGCATTCAGAGGCATTAGGGGACTGAATCCTTATCAAAACTGTTTTCAGACATTTAAGATTATTCAGAACACAACCTGACTGATAACTTTACTTACACACTTATGTCTCATGACCTTCTCAAATGCTTAAATATATCCCAAAGGGTAATCAATAAATAATCTCCATAGTCCTGATGGATCTACACAGCAGTTATTCATGACAGTATAGACATAGAGTGCTTTTGTTTCTTCATTAATAAATGATCACCTTTCAGTTGTGATTTAACTGCAGCTGATGCAATGGCTCTTAACTATTCCTACACCCTTGAACAAATAGAGTCAATAAAGTCTTGAAAGACAGAAAAGCTGTTTGGAGAAGACAGATTTGACTACATCGTTTCCCATTCGCAACAGGGAGATTAATCAGGGTCTGTAAGGCCTAAACCATCACCCCACTGCACCCCACAGGAGGAGGAGAGCTCGCTGCTGAACCTCTCAGTAAGGATGTGCTGTACCGATGACCGATTTCTCCATCATTTCAAGTATTGGTTGAAAAATAGCAAAGTAATAATTTAGTTATTATTGAATGACCTGTTGCCATGGAAAATGCTTTCCAGTGTATTGTACAGACTATTTGTACTGTGCAGGGGGTTCCCCCAGGGGCTAACCCCAATGATACATCATACTGGAGATGCTAAACATCTCACGTTTTAATGCATACAAGATGTGCATCAGGTAGACCTCTCTCTCCACAGCAGGGACATGATTCTGGCAGAACGTGTAGAGTGGAGATATGACAGAATCAGTTCGTTTATTTATAATCACAGCAGGAGACATAATCCAGAATGAGGATAAGACGTTCAGAGCCTTGTGCATCAGGGGAGGTGTACAAAGTGATTTGGGCTGAGGGCAAACTCTGAACATGTGTTCTCCACAAACCGTGCACTCAGCAAGGGTTTGCGTTATATCTAGTGAACGGCAGATGAGATCTAATGGGATATATGATGACTTTTTACACATTAGCACATTGGACATCTTTGAAGAAGATTATTAATCCAAAGAGCCCTTAGATACCATAAACTCAAATTCCATTGTTTGGAATTATTATTATTTTGAACATCATGCAACATGTTCTTTTAAGTGTCGTACAGTGTTGTTTTGATGATCACGTTAGGCACGTGGATGTGTTCACGTTTACGAGTGTCGTACAGTGTTGTTTTGATGATCACGTTAGGCACGTGGATGTGTTCACGTTTACGAGTGTCGTACAGTGTTGTTTTGATGATCACGTTAGGCACGTGGATGTGTTCACGTTTACGAGTGTCGTACAGTGTTGTTTTGATGATCACGTTAGGCACGTGGATGTGTTCACGTTTACGAGTGTCGTACAGTGTTGTTTTGATGGTCACGTTAGGCACGTGGATGTGTTCACGTTCGAGTGTCGTACAGTGTTGTTTTGATGATCACGTTAGGCACGTGGATGTGTTCACGTTTACGAGTGTCGTACAGTGTTGTTTTGATGATCACGTTAGGCACGTGGATGTGTTCACGTTTACGAGTGCCGTACAGTGTTGTTTTGATGATCACGTTAGGCACGTAGATGCGTTCACGTTTACGTTTCCTTTCTTTCTTTTTTATCACTCTGCTGTCGCTGCATTAGCCACCAGCGCTGCACAGCCGTGAGCGGAGACATTATTTCACAATCACTACGAGTGAGCATCGGACGTAAATCTTCTAAGATACGCTGACATCTCTGTCATGATTACGAGACGGCAAAAGACCCTCAGCGGCCCAGTAGAGAGGGTGTGTGTAATTTACAGCTCCGGTGTGGATAAGACAGCTGTACCTGGAAGACCTGTGTGCTCACGCTCCAGCGCTGGACGCCCCAACGACCACATGTGATGACTAATAACTGGCGGCCAAGTGCTGTCTGACAAACAAGTTAGTGGTGAAGTTGGCAAAGCATTCAGACTCGGTGCTTAGCAGGTCCGCAGAGAGACGAAACTGTCAGCGCTCGATAAATACACTCAATTAGTCTGGCTAAACAACAAGAACATTCACAATCACAGGAACAAGGGTCACACATTTTTAAAGTTCAAAATCATATATCATATAATATATTTTTCACATTTACGTCTGAACTTTAATACCAGGTTATACAATGACAGTGTTTGAAAGCCTTACAGAGTGAGAAATAACCCAAACACCTAGAACATCTCAGCCTCTCCTGTCTGCCATCTCCGCCTAGACGCTCACCTGCTCTACGCCGTCTACATCCACGTGTTCTCTGCGTGTGCTGCAGCTACTCATACACTGTCTAGAAGCACACGATCCCCTCAGCACACGTTCCCCTCACAGCACACGTTCCCCTCAGCATTCATTCCCCCCTCAGCACATGTTCCCCTCACAGGACACGTTCCCCCGTCAGCACACGTTCTCCCCCCCTCAGCACAAGTTCCCCTCAGCTGACTCTCACAACTTCCCTCAACTTCGCAGTCCCCTCTTCCCTCTGTTGACCCATATCTGGACCGCCCACTCTGGTGCTGACCCTATCC
Source organism: Brachyhypopomus occidentalis (assembly GCA_020368025.1). Taxonomy (NCBI): domain Eukaryota; kingdom Metazoa; phylum Chordata; class Actinopteri; order Gymnotiformes; family Hypopomidae; genus Brachyhypopomus; species Brachyhypopomus occidentalis. The sequence continues at coordinate 1,307,241 of JAGXOD010000082.1, read as the reverse complement.
CCTACTGTAAGACAACTCCACGTCCTCCGAACCCCGAGCAGTGGCATCCTGGCTGGCGCCGGTTTGTTTAACGACCCCCGTGCCACTCTGGCCGTCCGCCGTCGTCTGTGTTTCATCTGCTCCGTTTTGCCGTGTTGCCTGGGATTGGTCAGGGTCATGACTGGCGGTTTCAGCAGCCACTGAGGACGGCCTGGACACACCACCACGCTTCTTCAGACGCCCCACCCCACGCTCTCCACTTCCTCTGTGTGTGTCCCCCAGAGTCTCTCTCGTACGGTGTGTGTCCCCCAGAGTCTCTGTCTCCTCACTGCTCCTGTCCTCTGGCACGAGACAGCAGAAGAGAACAACATTCAAATATAGTTAAGACAACCAGTTATGACAACCAGTTATCAGTATCACCCATCACGGTGGTCTAGTCAACCTAATGGTGATTTAATAGCATATCCTGCTGCTAAAGTGTTTATAGCATATTAAAATAGATCGATCTATTCACACATCCGATATTACTGATCCATTTTCTGATTTGAGTGCATGTATTTGCAAATGAATAAACAAAATATTTGCATTTATGTAAGTAGCGTCCAACCCTACATTTACATTTAGGCCATTTAGCAGACGTTCGTATCCAGAGCGATTTAAAAAGTTCTTTTCCATCTGCTCACAGAATGCATCCTAGAACGGGTTAGGTAGGTCAGAATTCAAGTCACCCTTGAAGCAGAATACAACTAATCTACAGGAATCAATGACCTACATGAAAAGATCTCAGAAGCAGAGCTAACCTAACTGACCGAGTTCATCAAGGTCTTTAGGTCCAAAATTCCAGCAGGTTCTGCTAGTGTAAGATGGACCTGAGCGCTGTGACCTGGAGTGTGAAGGCCCACCAAAGATCTAGCCATTGATCTATGAAATGTAGACATACCTTGTGTTTTGCTGAGTTGCTTCTCAGTGGCTCCGTTATCTTGTGTGTCTGTGTGCTCTGCGCTGTTGCTGTCTGCACCAAGAGGAAGCCAGAAACTCAGGAACACTTCTGAGCCACCATATTTGTGGGAGGGTTCCGACATTAATGAGAATGTAACTTACCAGCAGAATTGTCATTGCTTGACTGACCAAGAGTAGCTGGTGGGCAACAAACCACTCCTTATGTTTCATATGGTCCTTCTTTTTAATGGAAAGTAAGTTCATACTGTGATGAACAAAACCAGTAGCATACCTGTTAGCCTGCTCCTTTGCTTTGATCTTCCATAGTCAGAATCATCTGGACAAAATTACATGTTTATTATATGAAATTATACAAATCAGTATCCTGAGGTTACATTTATAAATATTCTTATTATTATAAATACATTATTTCTCTTAGTGTGGTACTTTAAAGGTATAAGGCGTAAACACTGAGTTAATACATCCTCTCTAATATATCAGTGAATGGATGTGAACTGGTCTGTGGTTTGGTTCACCTGTGTGATCCGCAGAGCTGCTGTTCTCGTCAGACACATCGGCAGCAGGATCTGCACAGGCGGTGAGGTGAGGTGGGGTGAGGTGAGGTGGTGAAGTTCTCACACGTCAGGTGTTATAGAACACTGTAAATACTGTAATATAGTTCCCATGACTACCTGATAGCTCCACTGAACCAGGTTCTGCAGTGATGCTGAATATTTCTAAAGAGAAAAAAAATCATTAATAATTATTAATAGAACTAATAGTATTTTTTACTATTAGTACAATTAAAACATTTACAGATGTGAATAATCTATGTAACAAACTATTTACCAATGTGAGCAACAAAGGTAAATAATAATTTAGAACAAACCATCAGAGTTATCCAGGGTATCTGAGGGTAAACACACTGTGGGAAAGACAGACAGAAGAACAGGTACATGTTTTAAATGTAAACAACAACAGCACATACACAAAAACGCTGTACAGGTTCACCTGTGTGACTCCCTGCGTGTGCCTGACCTTTGCCCTCTGACACTCACCTGCTGCAGTGTGTGGAAGCCCCAATGAGGCTGATGGATCTGTAGCTAAACAGCCAAAGCACAAATGTACAAAAACAAGCACAGAGCATCAGACACTAAAGCACAACATGTGGTCAAACGTGCTCCACGTGTCAAAAAGTACCAGAGTTTTAATGCAATATATTGCTCAACTCACAGTATTGAGCAGTATGCCATGTAAACTTGTGAGGGTTAGTGTTAGGGTTAGTGTTAGTGTTAGGGTTATAGCAATAGTGCTGTTCAGATGCAGCTTCATGATAAATGCACGTGTTGGAACAGAGACGCCTGTGAATTTGAGTTACAGACCAGGAAAGACGGCCGATTTAGAGCTGTCCACAGGGGCGTTCTCTTTGAAGGCATCTGGTAGGACAGAAGAGTAATTACGCATTCAGGAAAAATAAATAAAACAATGACCTATTAATGCAAAAAAAGCCACGGAAGTTTAAATGATTCTAAAGATGAGATGAGAAGCAACACACCATTCAAAAAGTTTAAAAGATCTTCACTTTGACCTAAATAAAGGAACACAGTGTGACTACAGGATTTTCCAACTATAACAAATAAAAAAAAAACACTTCAGTTCATTTAAAATATCCACAAAACAGAATAACGGTTTATTCAACAAATAACCTTTTATTCCTTGACAAAATAGTTTGGAAGGCAATGAAGTAGAAAGAACGGAAAAAGTCTTCTCACAACACCAAAAAGACACATGCACAACGGTGTTACATGGACTCTGAAATGCACAAACCTTATTAAATTAAACACAGCTGTGAACAAATGCCTGAGCTAAGTGTACAGCACACAGAGTGATTACCTCTCAGAGCCGCTGAACGCACAACCGTTATAAACAGCAGAAATGTTGGCACAGGCATGAAACGTCCAGATCTGAGGCAGAGGAGGAAGGAGGAAGAGTGGGTGGCAAATGATGACACAAGCACTATTTTTACAACATGTTTTCCATTTCGATAAAAATAAAAAGCTCTACATCCCATAATCCAAATGTATTTTCAGGGTATCAAAGCAGTAAAAGAATGTGAAATATAGCTAAATGTCATGTGGTGTAAATTTAAGATTATTACAAAGGTATAAAATGAATATAAATTTATGTCAAAATGACATTCTAGTTGCCTAAAGTCAATCCATGAGAAAAAGCAATGTGATTACTTACAGGCCCATCCTGAGGAGTGGTGTGTCCAGACAGCTGACCAGCAGGTCTGAGCCTCCCTCAGTAGCCTTTATAGCCAGTGGGACCACTGAGGTGTGGACGGCGGTGAATGGGACACCAGTGTTCCAGCTGAGCAGCTATGGGTGCGGTGGGCAGGGGGATCTGCTAGCAAAAGACAGCAGGACCAGTGATGCTGTGTGGAGGAGCTACACCACCTGCACTGCAGCAGGAAACAGGGAGACTGTACAGCACTGTGTCATCTGCCATCTTGAGCTTAGAATTACTAAGTAGACGTTGAAGTGGCTGGTGATTGTAAACAACATTTAAATACAAGGTGAATGCTACCCGAATGCTAAAGTGTACTCCATGTTCATTGGGACAGACTGCTGTTCAATAGCACGTAAGCCGTTTCCATTCAGGTGCACCATTAGTGCATTATTAGTCCAACTCAAATGAAATCTAACCCATATATTAAGAGTAATTACATTTAATTAAAAGTGAGGTGAAAATACCCTCGGGAAACAGTGGGGTCATTTGATCTCTGAATCACCTCACCAACCACGGTCACAAAAGCTGCATTCAGGTGAGTTTAAATTGCATTCGCTGTAGGGAGAAAAGTCTTTCCACTCCACTTCCTTCCTGGGTGGAAGACTCGGTGAATGAGCTGAATTATACCTTCTGTGAAAAGACTTGCAGACACACTGCACACAGATCAAAGAAAGCCCACACACTGGGTCTGAGCAGGTCTAGTGCCCTTGGTAAGGGCTGCAGGTCCGGTGCCCTTGGTAAGGGCTGCAGGTCTAGTGCCCTTGGTAAGGGCTGCAGGTCTAGTGCCCTTGGTAAGGGCTGCAGGTCCAGTACCACAGCGGTCCTGACGGGCAAAAACCGGGAAGTATCACCCAGATTGGGATTAACCAATCCCAAAGCAACCAGACATTCTTGCAGATCTAAAAGTATGGAGCAGCACCAGGCAAACATATTAATCAAATAGGAAGTTATGGGAATGTGATCTAGTATCAGGAAGGCTACAATGCTACAAGCCCGAGACTTCACAATGCTCAGGCTTGCAAATACTGTAGGCCAGTTATGGTAGATCTGTCTAGCAGGCATGGTTGTTAGGAGACAGGGATCCAGTCTTTGGTAATGCTGTGCTCTGATAGGAGACAGGGATCCAGTCTTTGGTAATGCTGTGCTCTGATAGGAGACAGGGATCCAGTCTTTGGTAATGCTGAGCTCTGATAGGAGCATGGGGGAGTGGGCGGGGCATGATTGTGACACCAATATCCTGTTTGACAGTGTTAAGTCACTAATAAAGTTTACTAAACTTATTAAAATATGTGATAATTATGAATCACTAGCTGACATCAGTTACAAATTTCTCAACCTTATAATTATAATCATAATTAACATAGCAACTCGTAGGAAAAACATTGTGATAATTATGTTCAAGCTTTAATGTTAGTATGATTTAGCAACTTGTGCTTATGTACAGGTTTGCAAGCGAAACCCCAATACATGCACATCCTGACATGTTTACAGATGGCCACTAGGTGGTAGCCAAGTATCTGTAAAGACAGGT